>CAEGAE010068826.1:0-12915 GCA_903067095.1 Girardinus metallicus | reverse complement strand
AATGTGGGGTTATGGGGACCATTGCTCCTTGTGGGGACATTTTCTTGGTCCCCATGAGGGAAATTGTTGTTTTTGGGTTAGTGATTAGGTCTGTGATGGTTAGGGTTAGGGTTAGGATTATGGTAAGGGTTAGGCTGTAGAAAATAATGGAAGTCAATGAGAAGTCCCCACAAGTGATGAAAACACGACTGTGTGTGTGTGTGTGTGTGTGTGTGTGTGTCACACTCTGCCTGGAAATGAAAATAACATCATTTAGGTTTAGCAGTGAAGATCTGTGTGAAAAATGACACCGGATGGAAATAATCAGCCCGTCGCAGCGTTTAGAACACGGCAGAGAATCTGAGGTTGAGTTTTTACTCGGTTGTTGAGCAAAAGGAAGCAGAAAGTGAAACAGGAAGCCGAGCAGAAACAAGCTGAGGGAATCTGCTCCCAGATGGAGGAGGCAGAGATGTTTGTTGTATTATTAAGGTGGCGCCCAGCAGGACGCCTGTTGTTTTCTCTCCAGGAAATGATTCATTCATCGTTTCTTTGGATCCGGCTTGTAAAGCAGAACCGCTGGAGTTTGGATCCCTTCATGTCTGGAAGCAAACCCAGAACATCGATGTTTACGCTCCGGTCACGTTTCCTTTCATGGTTTCTGTTCATTTCTGCGGCGTTTTGTCCAACGGATCACCTTTAATCACCAACGGATCGCTGTAAGATTTAACTGCTTTCACTTTCAGACCAGAAAATTTGATGTTTTAAAGTAAATCAGCTTTTCTCTCTTTTACTTTTGCTTTCCAGCACTGAAAAAAAGAAATATTACCAAGTATTTCTGATTTAGTTTCTACCGCAAATATGTTAATGCACTTGAAATGAAACAAAACTAACTTTTAAATCACGTTTTGTTAAGATACAGCAGCTTGTTTCAAGTCAATAATTCCTCAATATTGATGAAAAAGTTCTAGTTCCACTGACAGATTAACACATAAAAAAATATCTTGTTATAAGTGAATTTTTCTTCCAATTTAAAACCAGCTGCTACATCTTTCTGAAATGTTACTTGTAAGTTTGTTTTTCTTATTTTAAGCAAACAAAGATATTTGTTTGCTAGACTAACATACTTGGTAATATTTTGCGTTTTGCAGTGGCTGTTCCCCTCAGTGTTTTAACAGCCTGGCAGTCTGCCAGGTTTATTTGGCCCCTCCAGGCTTAGAGTGGTTAATTTTAAATTAAATTTGTGTAACAAACTGCAGGACTGTTTTTCCAGAGAGTAGACGGTCTGTCTGTGTGATTATCAGTGGTAAATTGTGTTATTACTGAAACAAAAAGCTTCTTATTATCGTCTGTGGTGCTGAAAAAGCACCAGCTGCTGTGCAGTGAAACGCCCCACAGCATGATGCTGCCTTCCTTTGCTCTGTGTGTCTCACCAGGACAACCTGCTGCTCTTTGGTCATTGGGTGTATTTGTCACATGGGGACGACGCTTCTGATTGGCTGGGATTCCAGCTGCAGTTCGGTGAAAACCAGCAGGAGCCTGAACTGATCGTAGGAGAAAACCAGTTTCCTGCTGCGGAGTTCATCACTTCCTGCTGTGGAGTTCATCACTTCCTGCTGCGGAGTTCATCACTTCCTGTGTAGAGTTCATCACTTCCTGCTGCGGAGTTCATCACTTCCTGTGTAGAGTTTATCACTTCCTGCTGCAGAGTTCATCACTTCCTGTGTAGAGTTCATCACTTCATGCTGCGGAGTTCATCACTTCCTGTGTAGAGTTTATCACTTCCTGCTGCAGAGTTCATCACTTCCTGCTGCAGAGTTTATCACTTCCTGTTGTAGAGTTCATCACTTCCTGCTGTAGAGTTCATCACTTCCTGTTGCAGAGTTCATCACTTCCTGCTGCAGAGTTCATCACTTCCTGTTGTAGAGTTCATCACTTCCTGTGTAGAGTTTATCACTTCCTGCTGCAGAGTTCATCACTTCCTGTGTAGAGTTTATCACTTCCTGCTGCAGAGTTCATCACTTCCTGTGTAGAGTTCATCACTTCATGCTGCGGAGTTCATCACTTCCTGTTGTAGAGTTCATCACTTCCTGCTGCAGAGTTCATCACTTCCTGTTGTAGAGTTCATCACTTCCTGCTGCAGAGTTCACCACTTCCTGTTGTAGAGTTCACCACTTCCTGCTGCAGAGTTCATCACTTCCTGCTGCAGAGTTCACCACTTCCTGTTGTAGAGTTCACCACTTCCTGCTGCAGAGTTCATCACTTCCTGTTGTAGTTCACCACTTCCTGCTGCAGAGTTCATCACTTCCTGTTGTAGAGTTCATCACTTCCTGCTGCAGAGTTCACCACTTCCTGCTGCAGAGTTCATCACTTCCTGCTGCAGAGTTCACCACTTCCTGCTGTAGAGTTCACCACTTCCTGCTGCAGCAGCGGGCCGAGGCCTCCGCGCGGCGGCAGCAGCGCTCGCTGCAACAAGTGCTTCCTAATCTGCGGTGATTGTCGGCAGATCAGTGCGGATTAGGCAGATTAGCCGTTTCCGCCGCCGGAGCTGCAGGCTGGAACGCACCGAGGGCCGGGGAGCGTGGAGAATCGCGCTCAAAGCAAATGAAGGGATTCTGCGTTCCTGCAGTCATTACGGCGGCGGCGGGACGACATGTGGCTAATAGGAGGATGTAATGGACGGCCTGAGGCGAGTGATGCAGACAGAGAGAGAGAGAAGGATGGAAATAACTTCACGCCGATGAAATCCATCTGGTTTTTACTCCATCGCCAAAATACTGTGATTTTTTTACCTGCTGAACAACAAAACAAGCATAAACTATTTTAACTGAACAAATGACCCGAATGTTTTTCACAGAAATGGATCAAAGATTCTAAACTTTCAATATTTTTGCACATATTTTCTTGTTAAATGCAAACAGGTTTAGATTTTTACATGAACATGAAAACAAACTTTGATGCTCAAACCTGCATGTATATTTTACTAATACATGGTATTTTATTAAATATGACATTAATAAAATGCAGGATTCTGAGTTAATGCCTCTGGTAAGGCACGGACCCACCAGTAGATGGGAAAGTTCATTTTGTCAAAACGTTTTGAGAAAATGTTCCCATCTCCTCTTTAGCGCATCAACTGTTCCGGAAAAGCAAACATGAAAACATATTTCTGAAATTCAGGAAGTTATTTTGACTTTCCTGATCAGATATTCATGAAACACGGCGAGCGTTGTGGCTCAGTAAATGACCCGAGGACCTGAGTTCTGTTCAGCTTGACCATTTCTGTTCTTCGTTTCCCAATGTTTGTTTCTGAATGGCTCTCAGGGTCGGCTCATTTTCCTTCCACTCCAGGATTATGAAGGGCGTTAAACACACCGGTGGCTGCAAAGCAATCAGAGGAAGTAAATTTGTAAAGTGTTCTAAGAAGTGAAGCCAGGCTGGTTTTCATCAGAAGTGTTTTGAATATTCAGGAATAATTTACCAGCCCGATGAAAACTGCGGTTAAATCAAAGTAAGGAGGAGCTGCGCTTGTTTTAATAATGGCCCGACTGTGGAGGAATTAAAGGGCCGGCTGCAGAATCAAACACCCACATTGTGACAAACAGCATTATGTATTAAAGCAGGCAGAGTGGGAGTTCGCTCCTCATGGAGCCATTTTTAGGACACATGAATGTTAATGTCAGAGCGAAGCGCTCAGAGTGTCGGAGCGGATCAGAACCGCTGCTGCCGCTCGCACAAAGAAACCAGTTTATGAAAACAAAACTTGTTTCCAGTCAGATAAGAATTAATGGGAACAGCAGCACCGGGCCCCGGAGGCCCCCGGTGGCCCCCAGGGGCCCCAGTCAGATAACTAATGTAGCCATTGAATTTCAACGGGTCCCTCAGAGGAGAACCGCCCTGAAGTCCCACCGATCCGTCCGCCCGGTTCCTCCACACAGACCACTCTGCTGGGTGAAACCAGGCTGCAATGCTCCCTGGAGCCTCCGGGGGCGCCATGGAGACGCACTCAGCCTAAGGCAGGAGGTTCTGGAAGGTTCTGGAAGGTGCTGGAAGGTTCTAGAAGGTCCTGGAAGGTTCTAGAAGGTTTTGGAAGGTGCTGGAAGGTTCTAGAAGGTCCTGGAAGGTCCTGGGAGGTTCTGGTGAACCGAGGCGAACCTCCATCCAACAATCCATCAACCAGAGGTTGGACTAGACTTTCTCTGTTTTGACTGAAACAACAAACTTGTTTCGTAATCTATTTTTACCTGCCAGTTTTTAACATTAATTGGACTGAATTCTCTTTCATTTATTATTATGAATAATAATTATTATTATTATTCAAGAGGCTGAAAGGAAAATCCACAACTCGCCACTAAACATCAAGCAGATGAATTTATGTAACTTTTTCTCCACAGCGACTAACCTGCATATAAATATGAAAGGAAACGTTAATAAATGCATTAATGAACATGAACTGTTCACCTGCCTCAGGGTTTATATCCAGACACCGGGATTAGAAGCGCCTCTTCAGCCACAGTTTGGAAATCAGGGAACGTTTCTCCAACTGAAGCGATCAGAACGCCGAGTAACGAGATGCATTAAGTTCAGAGACGATCAAATGGGATGTTTTTATTTTTTAGTCATTGTTTAGTTGCTTCTCTCTGCGTAAAGTTGAAAAGTTCGTCTGCACCGTGAAAGTGTGTGAATTTAATCTGTCAAAATGGCGGACGGCCTTCAGAACTGGCCAACGTGACCCCTGACCCCTGCATCCAGCAATCCGTCCATTTCACAGAAACTCCTCCAACGGATGATTATAATGTTTTCATGAACATCATAACCAGGTCAGAGCTCAGCTGACGTCTCTTCGCCTTTCGCCTCCAGAGCTCGGCCAGGTGAGGCTCTCCTCGTCCATCCAGACTCCTCCTCCTTCTGCTCAGACAAAAGAAGGACGCCGTCCTCCTCCGTAAGTCAGCCATGTTCTGCTTCTTCACGCCTCCTCCTGCTGTAACGAAGCGCTGCTAATAACGTGATTGGGAGTTTGATTTACTGCACTGATTTGTGCACAGAGCTGCAGCCTCCATCGTTCCAGCAGCTTCTCCGCGGCTGCAGGTGACGGAGACGAGACGCTTCCTTCACCGCTGCTCCTTTCCTCCCCACGTGGAGACAAAATGGAGGATGCGGCGATGCATTCAGGGACCGTGCTGCTGCTTCAGTTTAGGCACAACTCCAGCTAACATCGGAGCCCAAAACAGCAAACAGTTTATCACTTGGACTTGCTTCAGTTTGATGCTTCAAAATCAGTAAAAAAAAAACCCAGGATGTTTTTATGGAGAGAATCTTATTTTCTCCATAATAAGCAGAAGATTAAAAAGGATGCAGTTCAGCGAACGAAGGCTGAAATTAGTGACTTTTCAGGTTCCTGAACCACATTTCTCCAAAAATGCAGTTTTGAAGACGACGGCAAAACTGTTGGTTATTAAAAAAAAAAGAAACATTAACGACTTTTCTGTGTTTCAGATTTGTCAAAATTCATCGACTCGATTTAAAACGTCTGCTGACAAAAACATCTCAGACTTATTGAAGCAAGCTGCTAAACTCTCCGCTTCCGATCTCCGTCTCTCGAGTCAGAAAATAAAAGTTCCTGACACATAAATTAGCTTTACGAAATAAAACGGCACGACGAAGCGAACTCCAGTTTTTTGTCATTCTACAATCGCAGAAAATCTCACAAAAATCAACAGAAATGCCACGTTTTTCATGCCAACACATAATTATGAATTTATTTTAAATTTCCCACAAAAATGATCAAAAACATTGTGTTCATGTGATGCCAACTCCTGCCTGCAGGGGGCAGTGCTTCGTACTGCTACTGAAAAGCTGCCTCAGTTTCCTTCGCCGACTCGTTTGTTGAGATATTAAAGTTCATTACAGGGCAAAATGTTGGTGTCCAATAAACCCGTTTGTTATGTATGTTCTCTTAACCTTTTCTTGTATATTTTAAGATCTTGGAAGAGGTTTAATCATAACAAAAAAAAATATCACTAAATTCCTTCCAAATATTTATAAAGTAAAACCACAAAATCAGTGATTTTAATTTAAAAAAAAATTCTGGAGCAACTGATTAATGAGTAAATATATATAATAAAATAAATATTAATTAATAAATACATAAGTGTAAACAAAAGAATAATACGTACGTGAACTGTGATTGATTCCCCCATTAGGAAATATTTATTTTATGTGGTTATTTATTTATTGTATTGTTCAATAATAACTGTATTTATTTAGTTACGTATTTAATATTGAATGAATTGAACCAACCAGATGCTGGAGGAAGATCTTTAAATAACCCGATCATTCAGAGTGAGTGAAGCTTTAATAACTTCCTGAAACCTCTCAGCCAATCAGAGCGGAGCAGCCGCTGCCC
This sequence comes from Girardinus metallicus, assembly GCA_903067095.1. Lineage (NCBI taxonomy): Eukaryota > Metazoa > Chordata > Actinopteri > Cyprinodontiformes > Poeciliidae > Girardinus > Girardinus metallicus. The sequence goes on along the minus strand of CAEGAE010068826.1, from coordinate 6,533 downwards.
TATAGATTCCTGTCCAACGTTTGTTACGGTCAGCCTGTTAATTAACGTCCTGCTGGTGTTCCCAGCATGCAGAGCGACCCGATCCAGTCTGAGCGGGTCATTAAGGCCTTCAGAACCGGACTGTTGGGCCGTCATCCTGCGCGGAAGCTCATCAGCTTATTACCTCCGGCTCGATACGGAGGAGATGTCTGACATTTAGAAACGCTCATCAGACAGAGAGTCTAACGAGAGATTCATCCAGCAGAAACAAACCAGCTCTGGTTGCAGCAGCTTCACTTCATTAAACCAATCAGGACCTGAGAAGAAGCCATGTTTAAAAGTCCAACAGGCTTCAGGCTCTGATTTTTACCAGACCTCCCTCTCTCCGGATAACTCGGTCCGTCCACCCGGTTCTGGGGCTGCAGCGTCTCTTCTGGGTGAAACGTCTCCAGAAAAAAACTTGGATCGACTCTTTCTAACCACCTCTGATCTGGAGGCGAAGCCAGCAGCCAGTGTTTGCTCACCAACGTAGCTAAAACACCGAAAACATCCGGAGACATCCCAGCCTCTGCACCACCTCCTCCGGTCCTGAAGAACATTTCCTATCAACCTCGTTTTCAAAGCAGCGACAACCTCTAACAAGCTGCTGCCACAAGGTGGCGGTAGTGCAACAGAGCAGCTTTAAAGCAGCAGAAGAAGACCAAAGTACGTTCTGCCAGGAGAACCAAAGCAAAGTCAATTTTTAAAATAACAATAATGACGTATTTGATAGTGAACAGAAAATCCACGTGGTGCTCAAGTAGCAATCAGAAATAAATCGACTTCATTGATTAATCAAAACGTTTGTTTTGTTGTCCGTTTGCCGGAGGCCGCCATCTTGTCTGACAATCATGATTCACAGCATCTCATTATTTGGACTTTAATCCAGATCAATTCACAGAAGGTTGAAATAAAAGACAGATTTTGAAACTTATCTTTCTTTTGGAACTACTTTTTAAATAAAATCTGTTCAAATCGGAAATCAAATTTGGTTGGAAATACGTAGTGACTGGAATCCTACGTATTAATGAAATGAAACGAGTGATTCTCTCACCAGTTCAAAACATGCGTACAGGGAGGGAATTTCACTGGATTTGGTTTGACTGGGACAGAAAAGCAAACAAACAACAGGATGCCGACGTCACCAAACCGCAACACGTCTGAGTAGGAAGAAGCAAATGCTCTATGTGGGTTATTTACAACTTATAACTGTTTACATGTCAAATGAAATGAATTCTTAGCAACAGAAACTATTCAGATGAATCCTGTCAAAGCATCTGAAGGCAGGTGGATCCATTTACTCCTCCTGAATCAGAGCCATAAACAGATTTTACATCTGATCCAGTTTCTGACCTCCTGCTGGGCAGCTTCATAAAAAGCAGAGCGGTCTCGACCTCTGACCTCTACATCTGCTGCAGACGAAGGGGAGAAGCTGGATGGAGCAGCAGCTTGGCGGTTTTGTTCGGAGAGCAGCCAGATGGATCCAGATAGAGCGAGCGCTGCAGATTCTCCGTGCACATCGTAAGGAAAGCCTCACAGCCGGAGCAGCTCCGCCGTCACATCCAGTCTGCAGCTCAGTAACACTTTATCACTGATGGAAAACATCCAGAACTATAATTACGCTTCACAGAGGAAGGACCCAGCTGATGGTGTTGGGTTTTCCTCATTTAAGTGAACATTCTTGTCATTTAAACGCATCCAGCTCTGGCTGCAGGTTTTGATCCGACTCACAGGGATTAATATTAAATAATCACAGCAGGAGGCAGGAAAAGACGCCAGAGTTCATCACCTCACTGAGGTGAAACCTCTGCTGACAGCGTTTGGTATTTATAACCACACCAAGTTCGCCAGAGAAAACACCGGAAAACAACGATGAACTCAAATAAAACGAGGAAAAGTGTGAGGCTAACACAAACGCCGCGTGTTTGTGTTAGCCTCTGCTGGGGCTGCAGAAGTCTGCTGGACAGAGAGCAAAAACTTTATTGTGTTCCTGAACACTGCAGGAATTATTAGTTTGAAATTTAATCGCAAAACGTTTAGAATTACAGTTTTTGTCATTCATATTCATGAATTAGTCCATTTGAGCTTTTAAACCTGGAGTTGGAGTGCTGGTTAGCTGGGTCTCCAAACTACAACGTTTCTGCTGACTTCCTTCAAAGCTTCGCCCAGTTTTCTGGGCGTTTGTTTCAAAATTACCAAAATAAAGTCGCAATAATTCAAGAAAAAAGGTGTAGAGTTGGGAGAATGAAGAAGTAATTTCATGAGAACTGAGACTTGATAAAGAATTAAAACTTAAAATGAGTAACAATGAGCATCGTGTGAAGTTCTGCGTTGACATCAGTTTCACAAATAAGTAAATAATTAATGTTTTAACTCATCAGCATCAAATCATCATCATCATCAGAACTTTGAAAGAACCACAAACTGATCGGCTCACAACTTTTATCTCTTTATCTCATAATCTGTCCTTTTTCTTGTAATATTCTGTTTTTATCCTACTAACGTTATGATTTTATTCTCATAATCAAACAGAAATAGTTACAGGTGAGAGCAGCTCTTGATGTGGACGTAAATATTCACTCTGACTTTTATCCTCCATGTTCCTGCTGATCTTTACCTGGTTGATATGAGCAACATGGAGGCCGACTGATCCTGAAGGCTGGAGGGAACCGGGCAGAACCCTGCAGTCATCGACCTGCAGACACACACACACACACACACTCTGCATCAATACATGTTTACTGTCATGCAAAACGATTACGGATGAGAAAAACAAACCGACTGTGAGATATCATCAATCTTTAATCACCTCACAGTAAAATCATCAAAGCACCAGCAGATCTGAAGGATTTTCCTTTAAAGAATCAATGAAACACTGAATATATTTCATCCTTTAATTCAAATTCCAGTCATATTCCTGAAGCAAACAGTTTTACAAAAGAGCTTTTTTCTTCTGAAGCAGAACGAGCGTCGAGGTTTAAACAGTCACTTCTGAAACGTCACGTTCTGACAGCTCTTACCTGCAGAACTCGTCTCACGGCTCCCTGTCAGCGGCAGCAGAGGGGAACAGGTGGAGACGTTTCTGTGAAGTGAAACGCATCGATGATTGTGTTGACAGACGCTCTAAACATAGCCGCACGTCTCGTTTCCCTCTGCAGGAGGCGCCGACTCCTCAGGACGACGACCGACTGAAGAGTCAAACACACGAAGCAGAGAGGGGGAGTCAGAGCCGCCGGCAGCTGAACGCTCTGTTACTGGAGGGCCACACATTTACCATCGTTTAATGGAAGTTTGAGTTCATTAAATCATGTTAATCTTCACAATGTTTAACTTGGAGCTTCTATTCACCACAAATCTGGAATAAACTTTACAGAAAACTGTAAAACAGCCGAAACACTGACTTCCTCCAGGCCACGCTGACCGATTTGAACCAAAGGAAACTCTGAACTTTGACGATGTGCTCGTCTGTCACTGGTTACTGGAGCTGTTAGTACTTTTACTTTTGTGTTTTTATGGAGTGAAGCACTTTGATCTGCCTTGATGCTGAAATGTTCTGTACAAATAAACTTTATTACATTGGCTGGTTAAAGACGGAGCGACGAGGTTTTACTGCAGCCGGTAAAACGCATTCAGACGTTTTAAAGTTAAATACATTAATATTTAACTTTAGTCCAGGAGAGATTACTGCTTCGTTTAGAAACCAGAGGCATGACAAACATTTTCTCCTTTCTGTCTGACGTTTGATGAACGAAAGAACAATCAGAAAGAAGATTTTTAGATTATTTTACTTTCTCCAAAATAATAAGCTCAAATCAACCACTGTTAGTTAGTTGCCTTTGAACATTTTGTGAATCTAAAATGAGTTTTCTGTGATCCTGAAGGACCCAGAGAGAACGGCTCAGGTCTGCAGAGGTTTAAAACATTTTCAGATGTGAGGTCGGGGCTTTGCGACGGCTGCTCCACCGCGTTGGAACGCTCTAGAACCCATCTGGACCCAAACTTCTACTTCCTGGCTGACGTCTTTACTTGTTGCTTCGGTGTTTCTTCCTCTCATTCTGTGAAGCGCTCCATGATGCCGCCACTGCCGTCCGTCACTCATGGTGGATGTTCTCAGACTTCTCCTCCCATCTTGTTTCATCAAACCAAACGTTGGCGTCTCTCTCCCTCCGTTTCCACTCGACATATTTTGGTTCTAATATTAAACCAAATCCTCCCTGTCGGCCCACCTGCTGTCAATATAGGATAAACATTTCAGAAAGCATCAGATTCTTTTTTAACTCATGCGACTATGAAATCTATGTGATGATGGATTAATATGAGAAACAGTTGCTATGGGGACTGGATCCTTTTTCCTGAACCAAGCAGCTGCTGAGTGAAAACTGGAAAACAAGAGGGGATAAAATGTTCTGGATTCTGCTCCTGTAAAGTTTAACATCTGTCAGCAAAGATGGTCATTTTCAATGATACCAACTGCGAGGCAGCGGCCATTTTAAGCATTTCCACCTTAAAATCACTACAGGTTGCTGCTTTCTGAACACAAGACAATAAACATCGTTGAAACAGAAACAAAGACTAATGATTCACATAAACACCACTGCAGATAAAGCCTGAAATACATCAGCACTGAGACCAGCGGACATCGCTCACCCTTTGTTGATGACATCCGCCGCCATCTTGGTCCGTAAACAAATCATTTCTTCTTGGACTGAAAAGGCTCCACATTTATCGGCTCCATTTGATTCCCAGAGGTCTTCAGACTTCAGCCTCTTGTGCTTTCTGACGTTTCTGTAACTATTTCAGACCGACTAACAGCGGAACTGAAGCAAACACGGAGCCATTACTGTAGCCGACGTCTGGTCGCCATGACGACTCAGCCAAATAAACGTCCCGGTTGTTTAAACCAGGCCTGTTTCTCTCCCTCTAACATGTCCCTCTGTTAATGGAGCGTCAGTGCCTTCAACATTTGCTCATTGTTTAGTTTATTTCACCGTGTTTAACCTGACGGGGAAGGGGGGGGGGAGGTTCCGGTGGGCGAAGTCACTCCTTCCGGGTTGGCTGTTCCGTCCTTACCTCGGCGCATGTGCTGTCGCCTAGCAACCGTCACAGCGCTAAACTCAAGCTGTTAAAAAATGAGGCAAGCTTATTGTTTTAACGTTAATTTATGAATTGCATATTTTTTTGTGCTTTTGCTCAGAGACTGAATTGATTCTAAATATACTTTATTATTTTTGTTATTATTAGTGTTTATTTATAATTATTTACTGAGTTTATAGGAAAACTTAATTCTGCTTCCACGAATCTAAGCACTTCTATTAACATCTTAGCATGAGGAATACGTTTCAACCAACATCTGTACTATTTACTTGTGAATAGTATAATACACATATATATAATGCATAACATGTTGCTGTACTCACAGCAAAAGATTTATGAAGCTAATTAGCTTCACTCCTCCATCAGGAGACAAGATTTATGTATCACCACATTTTAATATACTTATATTTAAAACTCTACTCCTCTCCCAATCGCATCACTCCTAAAAATAAATCTCCATTTATCAACTGATACATCACTACCTACAGCACCAGATATGAGGGCCGTTTAGGACAACATCTATGTTTGTCTCTCACACACAAAAAAACTAACACACACACACAATATTAAAATTCCACATATATATACTATTAAAACATCACAAACGCAGACATAAAAGACTGAGATTGAACATATAAACTAATAAAATACAGACTCACCTTTTGTATGTGAGAGTGATGTCACGGAAGAGGCGGGGCTTCATTTGGAGATCAGATCGCGCATGCGTTGATACCACAGTGACGTCAGCTTCATGCTGGATACTGGAGCTCCACGGTGTTAGCGGCGTTTAGCTCAAGGCTAATCCGATTTATGAACGCTAATTTCGGCCAGCCGTTCTCTACCACTCCCTCCTCAAGCGCTCGGAGGTTCACTTAGGGCTTATTCCGGCGTTAGAGCTGGAGGAAGCGGTCTTAGAACCGGCATTATAGCCGGCGTTAGCGGCCTTAGCACCGGTGTTATAGCCGGACTTAGCGGCCTTAGAACCGAAATAATGCCTAAGTGAACCTCCGAGGAGGGACCTGTAGAGAACGGCTGGCCGAAATTAGCGTTCATCGGATCAACCTTTAGCTAAACGCCAGTAACATCGGCGCGTCAGAGCCATAAGTGAACCTTATGGCTCCGCTTCCTCCTTGAGGAGGAGCAGAGCTAACGCCGGAGCTAACGTCGGAGTAAGGCGTTAGAGCCGGCTCTAACGCCGGTTCTAAGGCCTCTTACTCCAGCTCTAACGCCGCAGTAGAGCCCTAAGTGAACCTCCGAGTGCTTGAGGAGGGAGCGGGAGAGAACGGCTAGCCGAAATTAGCGTTCATAAATCGGATTAGCCCTGAGCTAAACGCCGCTTACAGAGTGGAGCTCCAGTATCCAGCATGAAGCTGACGTCATTGTCGTATCAACGCATGCGCGATCTGATCTCCAAATGATGC
>CAEGAE010068822.1:0-32352 GCA_903067095.1 Girardinus metallicus | reverse complement strand
TATAGCGCTTTATCCGATCATTTGTGACCACTCAAAGCGCTTTACACTAGAGTCACATTCGCCCATTCGCTCTCACACCGATACTCAGACCGGTAGGCAATTTGGGGTTAAGTGCCTTGCCCAAGGGCACATCGACATGGGGCAGGAGGAAGCTGGAATTGAACCTACAACCTCCCGATCATAAGACAACTACTCTTCCCACAGAGCCACAGTCGGTAGAGTAAGGGTTAGGCTGTAGAAATTAATGGTAATCAATTGAAAGTCCCCACAACGACAGGGAGACATGACTGTGTGTGTGCGTGCGTGGGTGTGTAGGCATGTGTGTGCGTGTGTCAGCCAGGTTCTCACCCTTCTGTTTTTCTCTAACTCCAGGAGAACCTTTTTGTGCTGCTCAGCGATGGCCAGTGTAGAGGAGTGTACCCTCTGGTAAATCTGCTCCCCCTCTTTGGTCTGGAAGGTGTAGAGGCCTTCACCACTATCACACATCCTTCACACAAAGATAATGCTGTTTTAAGCCAGGCTATAAAACAGAACTAGCTATTGTACTGGAAATTTAGCAATCATTTAGAAAAAAAAATAAAGAATTCAGAACTAGAATAATATGAAAAATATGAAATTTTTCATAATTTTTTTTGCAAGTTACATATTTGAAACAATCCACAATCTATGATTGCTACTTTTAGCTCTTGAAAAAGACATATTGTTGTGATGTCTGTGGTTTCAAGGCAAATTCCCTACACTTTTCTTTCCCAAATTACATATTTCTCGGTGTAGGTTTTGTTGTTGATTGTTGCATTCCTTTTCATTGTGCAGTGTTTTGGCCATATGATTAATTCACAACCTGCTGTGTCACTACTTGCTCATAAGAAGATATTTAAAGATTATTAAAAAAAAATATTCCAGAGAATTAATAATTAGCTCGTTGATCCACAAACTAAGCACAGGATGGGAGTTCAATTTCACCAAGGAATTCTAAAATTATACATGGTGAAAATTCAAAAAGATACAGCTTGTACAGCATATGGGATTTTTTTCTTTCAAAGTATTTACATATACAACTACATTTGAATGTACCATAAAAATGACTCTCAAAAATGGGTTGTGATTATTTTATTACAACAGAAAACAGAAGATAATGAAGTAGTGAATCAAAGCTGATAAAACCATGAACAAAATATTGCAAAAAAAAAAAAAACATCAGGTAGTTTATCTTTAAATAAATTAGCTGATGAACATTTTATGTTTGAAGAAAAGAATTGACCTGGTGAAGATGTATATTACTTTAAAGATTTGTTTTGTAATCTTAAAAAAAAAAATAAAAATAAATAAACGAAGTAATCCACATCCTAACCTGATGAGGTCTGACCTTATCTTAAATTACCTCAGGTAGATCTGCTGACCTGTATGAAGCAGCTGGAATAACCTCACCCAGAGACTGACATCAACTGCAAATGTAGCTGATGTTTGGAGTTGTCTTGATCAGCATGACTTCTTGTCTGTCTCACAGAGCCGATTGACTTTTAGCCAATGCAGTTTGATTAAAGTGTTTTAGTCCAGAATTCATCAACTCATTAAGCTGTTTTCTGATAAGTTCTGAGTCAATGTCAGGGCCATACACTGCATGACTGCAGGATAAATTAAGTTGCTGGTAACAATGAAATAAGAAAAGCAAAGTCCTGCACCTGTAGATGAGTCCCTGGACCAATACACCTGAAGCAAATGACTGAATCACCTCCCCAGTAGCCTATGCAGTCAAATGAGGTCATTTCCTGACCGAGCTTTGTTAAAGCAGAGACTTGTTAAAGCTGCAGGACACCAGCCGTAAGGGATGGATTGGAAGACCTCTGACTTAAGCTACATTTACACAGATTTTCTTTTTATCAAATCCATTTATTGCTATTGATTTTTTTTTTTTTGGCATGGTTATTCATTCAACTGAATGATGTGACCACAATAAGATTTCTATGAACAGTTTGCAACCCCAAAGTAATCCAGATGTGCAGAAGAATTGATATCACATAGCAGCACTCAGTTTATGTAAGTAATAATGGATGCCACTGTCTATGGATTGATTTTAAAGTTGTAGAGCAACTTTAAACTTTTAACAATATTGCTATTATTTTCTAGCAATATTGCTAGAAAATAATAGCAATATTGTCTTGCAGCACAACTAATAGCAACAGCCTTTTGTGGAGTATTGACTTAACTTCTGTGGAGAAGTCTGTCTGGATGTGCAGGCACAGCCAGGAGTGAGATGTGATGTGCTACACAGACACAGACTTCTTTCAAAATTTCATAATTATAATTCTTAGCCATTGTTTACAATTTACTGCGTCTGGCTTCTTCTGGTGCAGAATCATTGTCCATGTCCTATGTCAATGATATGAAAGTGGGATGAAACTCACTGTAACATAGAGATATAATCTGAGTAGTCTTCTACTATGATCTATAATCTTTGTAGTCCCGAAATGATTATTTAATTTGTTAACAGGAAAAAGCTTTCCAAACAAACTGCTATCTGAAAAAGTGAAGAGAACCTAATACCTTCTAGTGGGACCCCTAGTAACCACAGATATCATCAGATGTTTGTGATAACTGGCAGGTAGTTCTTTGCACCACTATGGAGCAGAGGTGTGCATTTGACTGGTGCTCAAGACGAAAAAAGTGCACCTTGTGCAGCACATGGAACCACCAGCTGCCTTTGTAGTGTGAGATTTATTACAGGCACAACTTGAACATCACGTATACTTTGAACTGCCTTGTTGCTGAAAATGTGCTGTAAATAAAATTACCTTACCTAACCTATTTCAAATCAACATCCATATGCTGGATAATGCAGATATTTTACATTTGTTAATCACTCTACAGGTTGGTTTCTCTAACAAATTGAATTGGCAACAACAGAACAAAGTTTAGCAATACGACATTAGTGTCTATAAGATAAATAATTTTCCACAAATACATTGTGTTTAAGCACAATACATTGTGCTTAAACACATTGTGTTTCAAATCCACAAATTTACAAATAAACTTGAAACAGACTAGTTCAAAGACCAGAGACTTGATTTAGACTGTCTTTGGCTAGAAGACTTAATGAGGGCCATCATTCTGTTTCTCCTACTCTAAAGGATCATCCCTTGGTGACATGTCTTGAAAGACTCTGATAACCTCACTATGAAGAAAAGGTCAGAGAAATGTTCTTTTCCACTGAAACGCTTAGTTTTTTCTTCATCATTTTCAACTTTAAAAATGACCTCTCCACTGAAGCTGAAGGTCACACTAAAGGAAACCTGAGTAACAAGTGAGTATTCTACAGTTTAAATACTCACTGGTTAGAACGAGTTAGAAAATCTTCATAGTACAGGGTTCTTGTTGAGTGCGCTAACTACAAGATGCTTGAGAAATATGTATAGCTAGAATTAAATAAACTACAACTGCTTTCTAACAAAGTGGTGAAGTCCTCCTAAATCTTGCAGGGTATCTGAGTAATTGAAGTGTGAGTACCACAGGGATCTATTCTTGGACTTCTTCTCTTTTCATTTTACCTGCTTCTTCTGGGTGCCATTCTTAGGAAATATGGCATTGCTTTTCATTTTTAACTGGCTTTTCATTTTTATACTGACTATACCCAGATTTATGTCTCACTGATCTAGGAAAATCCATGCTCTTTCAATCATTTGTTGAAGTGCAATGTCGAAATTAAGTCTTGGATGTCTTGTAGTTTTTCGCATTTTAATGACAAATAGACAGTTCTGTTCTTTGGGCCTAGCAACAGCTCAAAACCTCATGTTCACTTGGCCTCTTTATTCACTATGTGACACCTGCAACAAACCTAAGTGTAAGGCTGGATTGCAGCCTTAAATTTCACACACAGGTGTGTGAAATTTAAGGCTCAGTTGTCAAATCCATTTTTTAATTTAAGACTTTTATTTCTGCATCACTTTCAAAGGTTAATTTATGGTTTTATCACAATTCGTTAAAATTACTGTACTACACTTTATGTTGGCCTCAGTTGGTTTTCAATGCTGCTGCTCGGCTCTTAACAGGTACTAGAAATTGACAGCACATTACTCTTGTTTTAGCACCACTTCACTGGCTTCCAATAGATTTTAAGATAGATTTTAAAATTCTTCTGTCTGTTTTCAAATGCCTCCATGGCCTTACCCCACTGTATCTGTCTGATCTGCTCCAGCCGTATGTTCCCTCACTGATCAGTTGCACTAGCTAGCAAGATCAGTTACTGTTAGTGCATGAGGAGTCACTGAAGTGGAAGTTGAGTGGAACTCGCTCATTCTCAGTTGCTGCCCCAAAACTGTGGAATGTTTCACCTAGACAAACAGAGTCTCCTCATGTTTTTAAGTCCTTTCTTCAACAGCCAGAGAGAAAAAAAAAACAAAGTGTTGGATTTTACAGTTACCGTTATTGTATTTGTATTTTACAGCACTTTGGTCAGCTGTGCTGATTTTATAGTACTTTAGAAAATAAACCTGGCATACCATGTCAGGTTTATTGTCTAAATGGTACACCTTTAATTAAAAATAATTATGTTCAAATGCATTTCATTTTAATTTGATTTAATTAATATTCAACAAGCTGAGACAGAGAATACACATTGTGCAGTAACACATCTGGTAGATGGATGCATGTAGCTCATACTTGTAAATTAAATTATGAACATGGACATGAATCCTGCATCCTGTTGTGTGTAATTAAATGTTTCAGGAATTTGACATTGACCTGGAGGCTGAATCCACACTCTGCACCCATGCTGGAGACTGGAATTACAAGCTGCAAATTGAAATGATCAGAAATTGACAAGATTCTCTAAGCAAAGGAGGATGCACTCATTCTGCATCAGACGCACTCCAAAGTCTCCATAGCTCTTCAACGTGCTGTCAGTTCCCAGATAGTGAGATGCACTCAGTTGAAATTTCATTTCAGAAAGGCTATGCAGATAGGATTTTTTAAAAATATTATTTTAATTGTTACTAATTGATTTTAGTTACCACCACAAATGAAGCCTGGGCGTAAAGTTGAAGATCTTTTCAACTGTTTGAAATATCCAAATTGACTCACTGACTATCTCTGGCCTCATCTAAATCTACTTATTTATTGGCGTAACCACATCACTGTGTACTTGAGCAAAACTTTAAAAGTATAACGTTTGATCCAACTGGAATGTTTGAAACTATCTAGTGTACAAACCTAATGTAGTGAATTTTACCTTGAAATTTCAGTTGGCAATTTAAAAGAATCTTCAATTTCTGCAAAATGCTGATTATACATGAGATCTCTTGAAATGTTTTTTTTTTTTGCACCAAGTAGCGGGTGTGTTAATTCTAATCTATAAAGATGACGGATGTTCTTTAGATTTTCCTGTCACCATTTAAGAAACCCAGTAAAATATGAAAATGTTCCTCTAACACGACTCCTGTCTCTAACACTCCCATCCCAGCCTGCAGTGCCTCCAGACGGCTGCCCACGCTAATGGACCTGCCCTGTGTGCTGGAGGTTTGAACTTTGGAATTCTTCAGTTTTGTGAGCAGACCCACAAGTGAATGGAAAAATTCACTACATCAGAACTTATTTGACAGATGTGTTTCCATCTCCTTTTTTAAAAAAAATTTAATTTTAGTAAAATAAGTCTAATTGTTGAACAATGGCTTATACCTTTTCTGGTGATTATACAGAATTTAAATCCCCTTTGCTGAAATCTGAAAATGTTCCAAAATATCTAATGAAATAAAAGTGTCACTTGTCTTTCATTTTAAATTTGGCTTTAATCTTTGATCTATTGCATTAGCTAAGCAAACATGTAGTTACAATTCTGTGTTTATGGATGCCCAGATCAGTGAGTAGTGCATGCATACTGCAGAAATCTCATATGTACTACAACACACACTTTTAAAATGCTATAATAATGTGCAGTGTCTACACAATAATTTCAGTATCTCTACTCCAACATATAGTTTGGAAACTGTGATTATATGGATAAGTTCAGTAATAATATATCTCGGCTACTTTTTGCCACTCTCTGCCCTTCCAGGTCTCACCGTCCGGCTTCAAAAGTGAAGCGAGTGGCATCACGTCCGTAGCGCCGGAGAGAGCAGAGGGGCCAGGTAATCAGCTTGGTACGAGGGTTGTGGATGTCCCACAGGTATATGTTCTCATGGGTTATCTGCATCATGCACTCCCCGTAGATATCCAGGTTTGGACAGGGAAGGAGGAACACATTGAAGCGCTCTAACAAGACATAGAATGTCAGGGTAAACGGAAACAATATTTTCTAAGGCAAGACATTTTATCAAAATGAATATCTGAAGAGTCCTGCTGTGGACTGAAACCTCCCTCTAAGGCTGTATGTCTCAACAATACGCGTGTGTGAGTGTGTGTAAAGTACCTGTGTGTTCACACTGTACTCCAGCAGCCAGCAGGTCAGGTTCTCCCATACTGATGTCATTCAGTCGAATACCAAGACACTCGATAGACAGCATCTTGAACCAGTCCTCTGCCTCCAGCTCTAAGACACACAGCACTTCACATCTGGTCTACTCCATCTTACTTGCCTGTTCCTGGAACATCTCAGCAGTGATGTCTGGCAGCTGAGCTGAAGTATGTGAATGTTTGTGTAAGTTTGCTTACCTGATTCACAGGTGAAGGTGCGTGAGGAGTCATCTGTAAACACAATGGCTACTGCCTGTCGCTTGGTATCTCGAGGTAACCGGGTGATATTCTTGACATTACTAATTTCTGTCACCTAAATAAAAAAAGAAAGGGGAACATATGTTGTGACTAAAGTAAATACACAGTAACTTGCTAAAATATTGTTTATGTTCATAGCTCAAACTTTAATGTATTTTATTGGAATTTTATGCTGTAGGCCAACACACAGTAACACTTAAACGTTAAATCTGGTTACTGTTAGGTTATTGTTTGTTTACATGATGCTTCCTTTTATACATGTAATATATTTATTATCGATATGTGGGCCTGTCACAATAACACTTATTGTTGGACGAGAAATTGTCCCAGAAGTTATTGCGATAAATGATAATACTGTTGTTTTGAGACCATTGTCAAGTAATATAATGGTAGTGACATAATAATGCAAGAAGACATTTTCAAAGATCAATAAACTTTAAATCCGAATTAACATGTAATACTGGAACTGGAAGACATTTTAAATATCCAAATAAGGACAACGACAGGAGGAACAAATAATACATAGTTTCTGTAAACAAAATTGTCCTTCAGAAAAAAGCAACCAGGTTTCAGTAGAAAAGAAAAAAAGAGAGAATGATAGATTATGCAAATGGAAATGATTGAGATCATTTGAATTTATCATGCAATTAATTGATTTATTGCTTATTGTGACAGACCTATTGACATGAGCATTTGGCTGCTGGTCATGCACTGAAAAAGGAAAATAGTTGAACCAACTTAATTGAATTGTTTCAATTGGTAACAAGTAATTAAATTAAGTTATCCAACTTAATCTATTAAGTTGATTTATCTTGATAAATTTAAGTCAGTCTAACTCAAATCATTTAGTTTACTTCAAATAAAGAAGTAAACTGTTAAAGGATCTTTTTTGGCTCAGGCGGCCTTTATTTGAGAGTAGTTAGACAGGAAAGTGGGTAACAAAAGAGGGGGAAGACATGTGGCAATGAACCTGGAATGGCTGTGTCGAGGATTAAGGTTTCCTTATGTGGGTTGTGCTTATCCCCTGTGCCACTACAACACCCTGGTTGATACAGGATCTGTCACTGGTGAAGCTTGTGTCACAATGTCAGTAATAGGATACAAACGCGGCATTGAACTTAATTGTTTCAAGTAAAGTCAAAGTGAAAAGTTCCTTTAAGTTAAAGATTTGAAACTTTTAAGTTAATTCAACACAAAAAAGTAAGTTGTCGTCACTAAACTGAAAGAATTAAGTGAGATTCATATAAATAAGTCCAAAGGCAGTTGCCAATTCAGTTGAGTTGTGTCTCTTATTAGAAAGGGTAGTAAATTATCTGTCCTCTGGGACTTTAGTGTCTCCCATTACAAAGAATGAGAAATACAGTCATTCTTATTAAACACCAGAAACTCACCAATCGCATTAGAAATAAAGTTGCAAAAGTCTTCATCTGCAGCTAGAAGAGAATTAAACCGCCATGGAGGTCAGCTTGTCGGTAATCAACTGAATATCCAATACTAATGGTGCGTGGTCTGATACTCATACATCATACTCATACATCAGAAGAAACTACATATGAATTGATAGTTTGATCAATAAAAAATAATCAATTCTGGAGTAAGAATTATGCACCAATTTTTTACTATTTGGGTTTCAGGATCTCCACGGGTCAATAAGACCATTCTGCCTCATGAAATCAGAGAACTCTTGAGCCATTAAAGGTTTAGTTAAGTTACAGGGATTGGATCGATCTAACACTGGGTCAATGACATAATTGTGTTTTTTATTTTCTTCATTTAAGAAAATAAAAAACACAAAACAAAAAAAAAAACAAACAACAATAAAGAGCTGAGTTGGACCTCCCCAACCCCATACCAGAAAACAAAACCATAACAGAACAACACCCAAAGTCTCCATAAAAACACAGAACAGGCAGCAGCACTATACACAGCAGTTATTCACAATAAAAGGTGAACTTGGAGATAAAGTTGAGCAAACAGATGCAGAAGTATATTTAAAAAAAAGGTTAATAACTCCTGCCAATGTCGAAATGAGAATAATAGTATTTACTTCTTTAAGATTAATTTTTTTATATTGTAACCCTCATTCAAACAAAATTGAGAACACCAAAATGCTTATATAATGAAGAAATATGCTCCATAGCAATAAATAGAACTTATAGATGCTCAAAAAGTTTACTAATATTTAGCCAAACAAAAAATAATCATATGTGCGTTGACTTTTTGACACATTACGTCAAACCAAAATTTTGAATTGTATCAGTCTTTTGCCCTTCCATCTTGGGGGTTGTCAGCATGAATGTTTAAGTCTTTCACAATTATTAAACAGTTCTAATAGAAGGTCACAGACAGAAGATCACTAAAATTATTTAAGAAGTTCAATTAAATTTTATGGGACTATAAATACTTGAGAGCCAAATATTTAAAGAGGTTTTGCTAGAAACCACCTTCCTCCAGACTCCCCTTATGCTTCCTGCTCTTGCTAAGAAATCTTTAGTTTTAAGGTGCTGACTCGATCAGCATAGATGTCTCACTAAATCAGAGGCACTTGTGCTGTAGGTGTTATCACAGCAGATGTGGTACTTTGTTTTCAGGTCAAATGTTTATTATGTCCACACTTCATCTCTGCGGGCTGTAGCTAGCTCAGCCCGCAAAGCTAGCTAAAGTTTATCTCAATAAAATTACACCCAGCACATTGCTAGTATGATATAAATAAGAAAAATTATTTGTTTTAATGCCAAAGGGAACGGTAATGCAATACAAATTGTTTCTGTAAAGCAGAGGTGTCCATGAGGTGGATATGAATACAATCCCTCACAAAATCGTAATGTGGTCTTTGTGAACAGAGTAATGAGTGTCTTATGTGGGACACTGGGGTTCAATGCCCAGCTGGTGTTGTTGAGAAAAGCTATTCAGTAATTTTTTTTATGTTACTCTCATTAAGCACAAACTGCTAAGTTGATACCACCAGTAGCTGGATTCTATTCAGAATTTGTTAATCCCGCTTTCTGAAACTGGGCCCATGTGTCTTTCACAGTTTAATATGTTCATAAATACATTGGTATCTCTGCATGTTTGGTCATACCTATGTGTATGAGCAGTGTGTTTTATTGGTGAGAAGATGAACAAGACGGCATGAAAGAAGCAATCTTACTGATGTGCACCTCCAAAGTATTCTCTTCACAACTCAATTTAATACAAACATTAATGAACTTGTTGCCAAAAAAAACAGTGCCAATCATCTTCCTCAAATAAAATGGTTTGAGGAGCAGAGCAAATTAAATATGTCTCCAAATGTAAAAATTTTATTTTTTTTTTCTCTTTGAATATTCCCTGCAAAAAACATTTAAAAAATGTTTTATGAACAAACAGTATTATCTGCTCCATGACAAAAATTAATCAAAGAAGTCACAAAGAGGCTATTTCTCTAATTAACCATTAGTATTGGCAGTGATGTCATTAACACGTTATAAAGTAACGCGTTACTGACGTCGGGTCACTTTTTTCAGTAAAGAGTAATCTAACGTGTTGCTATTTCAAATCCAGTAGTTAGACTACAGTTACTTATCGAAATCACTTTGAGTTACTGCGCTTTACTATTTTCTTTTGTAATTTAATTGTATTTCCTCTACGCGTCTTGGGGAGCAGGGCCATGCAGAGACCTTTGGAGGGGCAGGGGCTCAAAGTTAAAAAAGGGCACATTGAACAAGATCTTAAAACACTGTACAACAACATAGGAACAACCCATATTAATCAAGAATTTAATTGGGTTGCCAATTAAATTATCATTGCCATCATGTGGAGAGAATGCAAAACAAATGTAGTATATTTTTTGATAGGTATAATGTTGCTGTTTTTGCTGCTGACAGTCCTAGAGGGCTGAGTTAATCTGAGACTGTAGGTGTTAAACAGACCATCGGAGAGAAGGTCACTGGTTATGAAATAAGCAAATTCGCTGCCATTTTACTAATTAAGCCCTAATAATATCTATTTAACCTTTACAACCACTTGACTGCAGACTGCTCTATAGATCAAAAAAGCTCAAAGGGGTTAACTCTATATAATTCTTAGATATTAGCACCTCTGAGATCTAGAATTGTAAGACTGGGATATCAAGGCAAAGAAAACTCAGTAACTGTTGGCAGGGGCCTCCAGCCATTCAGGGGCCCCTAGAAATGGTTTAATTGTAACACAGACCACAGATCTAAACCTGAAGCATTCATTTATAGAGAATGACAATGTTATTAAATTTTATTTAATGCATTCAGATGAGAAAAAAAAATTACATTCAGGATTTAATTAGGAAGTTTACTTTGTAAAAGTTTAAAGAATCATCAGGATAGTTTGATGTGTTACCATGGCTACAATATGGTGTAATCTTTGTGTTTGAATTGGGTTTGTTCAAAAATACATCACAGCAAATAACCAATAATCAGTGATTGATTTTAAACACGGCCAATAAACCTGGTCTCCCTCTCACAGACTTCACCTTATCTATATTTAAACATGTTAGCGATGCTGAGTTTATTAGTAGGAAGAGTTTCGGGGGCTGGGGGGTACTGTCTAAGGCCCCATATTACCTTGGGCCGGCCCTGCATGAACAGCCGCTGTGATGCGCATCTCTGGAATCTACCTGGAATCTACCTGGAGTCACCTGTAATCCCCCAGTAGGCCCTATGTCAGTCTGTCGATGCTTTGGGGACATTTTGATTAATTTAAATGGGGCATTTTTGTCTTTATGCTGTGGTTCTAATTATTGCTACAGTATTTTCTCTGATGTTTATTTTGTGAACTCTAAATGCTCTGGGCCGAATCTTTCTTCAACACTTGAGGTTCTGCAGTAACTTCTATTTAACCACCAGCCCAGATCCCGCCAGCAGAGGCTTTAAACCGCCTGGTAGTAACGTTAAGGAGAAGCAGAACGAACAGTCAGCAGGTGGCACCGGGTGGTACTGGGTGGTATCAGGTGGTACCGGGGCTTTGAAGTGCATTGCGACTCGTCGCAGTATCGTGTCTCATATCAGGATGTCTAATATAAAGACAGACATTCTTTATCTGTGGGTGGGACCGACTCAGACTGCCTGTAGCGAACCGGGCATTTAGCAGCCTGATTAAGTTAAAGTCAGAAGTTTTCTTTGAAGCTGAAGCATTTCTGTGTTTAGGGGCAAGGCGGGTTTTTCCCGCTATTGCGAGGACAATTACGAAAATATAAATAGAAACTGTTTTTCTAACGTCAACATCAAACAAAGTTTTTATTCACAAACCAGTGAATGAAAAAATATTCTTGCCCATGATTTGATAGTTAGAGGGCACAGATCTGCCCCCTGCTCCTCACCATGGACCCGGTGTCTGAACAATATGGAGGCTTTGAGAGTAGTTATTAGACTGAGGGCAGCCAGACAAGCTTATTTTGCTAAATTATTATATTTAGCTAGATATTATTGCTGAGGGGCACAAGTAGGCCTCCTGATGCACAGATTAAAAAAAAATGTAAAAAAAAAAAAAAATTCAAAAAGGGCACTAGGCGCATCAAGGATAAAAAGGTGCAGGGGCTCAAGCTCCCTTCGACCCCCCACCTCTGCACGTGCCTGTTGGGGAGTGACCACCGTTTCTACGTGACGGTATCAGCAGCGACAGAAATGTAAACGATGGAGGGAGATGCGCATTTTGTTAGTGGAAAAACAAGAACTATTTTGAGTTTCTGTCGCCAAGTCCGATTATTATAAGCGGCTTCGGGCTTGTTTTTTTTTTTTTTCTAAAGTCGCTTGCAAATTTAATGAGTCGCGGGTTGGGGTTTTTGTGCTCGTTTTTGAACGTGAAGTTGCTCATTTGGGCTTGGAAATAAACAGAGACACATAATAAATCCCAGAATTTGTCTGGTATCCATTTAGTTTTAGTCAACTCTGCTTTTCCATCATTTCCCGGATAAGCCGTCCCGCTGTGACTTTGTTAATGTCAAGGTAATATATGTGCTGTGAATGACATTGAGCTTCGCGTTGCGCTCCAGAAAACCGCAAACATCGAGACTAATGTGAACAGCGCAATAAACGTGAAAACAACCACAAATGAACGAGTCCGTAAAGTTGTGCAACTAAACGCCACTATAATTATTAATACTAAGATAAGTATCACAAATCTGTGCAGCAGGAGGAGGAGATCTGTGCGCTGCGCTCTGACAACAAACGCAGGGCCGTAAAGCAGAACCTGGAGGCTGGGGCACGGGGCTGGGGGTTTTAAAATCCTTCTTAAAGTTTTCCAGACAATTACTAACTTTACAACCTTATAAGTGGAGACACATTGTTGATGAGACCATTATAAAATAGCTTACAATTAAGTATTGGCAAAGATCAATGTAATTTTCACAGGAGGCCGAGTGTTGTTGTTAGCAGCTGCTGAAAGTAACTAAAAAGTTACTTTTAATGTAACTTAGTTACTTTCCAAATCAAGTAGTCAGTAATCTAACTAAGTTACTTTTTCAAGGAGTAATCAGTAATCAAATTAAAGTTGCTTTTTCAAAGTAACCTTATTGGTGGATAGGTGTTATATTGTTAAGGCTGATTATTAATTATATCTAATGTACCTGATTGAGGAAAGTCACTGAATACATACACATCTTTGGTTCTTTAGTAAATGAAGCGGTAAGAAAGGGTAAGGTGAAGGAGACATGATGATAATAAACTCTGACAGTCAACCTATGTCTTAAGAAAGAAAGAACTAGAAAGAAGGATTCTTGCTGAGATCTATAGAAATAAAAGTCCCGCTTTGATGTAAGGCTGGTTATCTCATCTGTCAGTGGGTGTGGACGTGTGCATACACATGATGGTGATCACTTTATTCATTTTCCCCTACAGAAAATATACCTGCTGTTCTTTACAAAAACACAAACTTACTTTAGGACAAGCTCTGATGTAAGCAGCCTTCTCATCAGGGTATTTCTCAAGACGACGAGGTCCTTTGCTCGATGACTTCTTAAACACAAGCCAGCAGCGCCGATAGATCTGTAATATGCAGGTACACCCACACAGACAGTCACAAATGATTCTCAGAACCTTTTGTTTAGTCCACCAGTGACTAGGTAAAATGTGCTAGTGTATACAAAAAAAGTTAAGAAGTTGGTTTCTGTGAGTTCAACAGCTGGTTTGTTACCTTGTGGATTCATGTTTTATCCAAATTATTTCATAACAAAAAGGGAAAAATACCAAGTAATAGTTGTTGGCTTGTTAGATGTGGGCTGGTCTCAGACAGAACAGACTGTCTGAGAATAACTCACAACCCAACAAGCCTGCAGTATACTAACAATAGTTTAAAACTTTTTTAATTGACTCCTGTTTAGTTTATGGATGGTTACATTGCTCAATAAATGTGGGTGGCTATATTAAATTAAATTAATACCCCAATTACAATTAAGTTGGAACGTCATGTGAAGCATAAGTATAAACAGAATAGCTTGCAAATCATACTCACCTCATATTTAATTGAATTCACTACAAAAACAAGATATTTAATGTTCAAATGGATAACATTAAATATGGATTTAATGTTATTCATTAAATGTATATTGACATAGCAATTTGGAAAATAATTCAAGATTTATAGAAACCTTTGCATACCACTAGGTGTTGGGGATTAAAAGACTCATTTAACACCCTTTATCTTTGGAGCAGTGCTAAAACATTATCTGTCAATTATTATGTATTGGGTTTTTTTTGGGCAAACGTTCACTCATTTGAATTTTGATGCCTGCATCATGTTCAAAAAAGGTTATGACAGAATGAGGAATCACAATCCCTCTCGCAAGTCGTGGGTCTTCTGCAGTGGGATTGTCATGAGTTCTGTAGTTGTAGGTGAGATTAGACGGTGGTAAACCCAGGTTGTAGTGAGAATAATGGGTTTTAATGAAGGAAACAATTAACAAAATCCAGGTAGCACAGGTGAGCAACAACATTAGTTCTATCTCTGGAGGCAACTGGTAGTCAGCAACACAAATGAAGACAGCTAAGACAGAATAGACACAAAAAGGATCTGACAAGGAGCAGGGAACACAGGTGGGATTAAATACAGAAAGGGTAATCAGGGAACACGAGACACAGCCAGGAGCAATCAAGCACAGACGAGACAACACAGGAACTAAATTGACATAGAGAAAACCAAATCCTCACAGTATTTGGTTCATCAATTCTACTAGATGCCTAAAAAGTCCAAAAACAAAAACAACCCAACTAAGGTGGGCGGAGGGGCGCCAGATGGGGGGCCAGAGTCCAAGGAAAACAAAACAAAATAAACTCAGTCCAAAACAAAACAGGGCCGTGAACTGTCCGGTGGACGACGGCAACGTAGGATGTGGACCCATGGTGGCGGGTCCGGATGCCGGCAAAGGCGCATGAGGCGGACCCATTGTGGAGGATCCAGAGGGCAACAATAGTGCAGGACATGAATCCCATGAGGACGCTGTGGTGGCCTGGACATTGCATGGATCAACGAAGAGGCGGAGGCAGTCGGCCCTGAGGCCGGCTTGACCCACAAAGAGGCGGAGGTGGTCGCCCCTGAGGCCGGCTACACCCATGAAGAGGCGGAGGCGGTTGGCCCTGGGGCTGGCTGGATCCATGAAGAGGCAGAGGCAGAGGCCCTGGGGTCAGCTGGAGCCACGGGGAAGCAATGGAACAGATATGTGCTTGGGTTCCAGGAGGCTTGGCTCTGGCAGCGTGGCGAGGCTAGCCAGTAGCTCTGGTGGCTCGGGGACTAGGAGGGCACAGGGAGACTTACTGGGGTCTCGGTCGGAGCCCAGGAATATTCACTGAGGGTCTCGGTCAGAGCACAGGGACACTTGGATGGAGCGCTGAGAGGTTCACTGGGGGTCTCGGTTGGAGCACAGGGATGCTCGGACGGAATGCTGAGAAACTCTCTGGAGGGCTTGGACAGAGCACCTGGCCCGTTTACTGTTGCCGGAGGTGAATTTTGATGCCGAGAGGATAGCAGACTGCGGCGGCAGGAGGAGAGCACTCTTGGTCTGGCGACTGGAGACCAAGATGAAGCTCAGGTGGGCAAAGGCCAGTGAGGAGTTCAGAGAACCGGGGAACAGCGGAAGGCTGTGGAGATGGCTGGGCAGCCTGGAGTCTGGAAACCAGCCAAGCCATCAGCCATGCTACCTGTCGACCAGGTGACAGTCGAACAGCTTGAAACCCTACGACCAGGGGTACTGTGGCTGGCAGAGTGGTTGGGGATGGTGCTGAAGAAAGAGAGGGGACTGGAGCTGTGGAAATGGACAAAATGCGAAAGATGGGAATGTCTGGTTTGGGCGGAAGTGGTTCGCCGGCCATGACAGCTAAAGCTGCCTGGCGAAGCCACTCCACCTCTTCCAACAACTCTGTCAAATTCATGAAGAGGAAATGGGGAGACCAGTATTGTAGAGCCAAAACAGTTTGTGGCTACACCAAAGCATCTGGGGATGGAGCATGGTTTCGCCACAGTGTCTATAAATTTTCTTATGACTTGTTGTTGTAACATGTACCTTCTGAGTACATGTTGTGAAGTTGCTTCTTCTCTTTTTTGTGAACCTCACCATAGTCTTGGTTGGATCCTTCTGTCATAAGTTGTGGAGTTGTAAGTAAGGTCAGACGGCAGTAGTCCCAGGTTGTACTGAGAATAATGTTTTTTAATGAAGGAAACAATTAACAAGGTGAGCATTGACATTAACTCTAACTGTGGTAGCATCTGGTAGTCAGCAACTCAACGGAAGACAGCTAAGACAGAATAGACATGACACGGATCCAACAAGGAGCAGGGAACACAAGTGGGATTAAATATACAAGGGGTAATGAGGGAACACGAGACACAGGTGGGAGCAATCAAGGGCAGACGAGACAACACAGGAACCAAATTAACATACAGAAAACCAAATCCTCACAGGGATGTACCCAGAAAACCTTGGATATCTGAGGTCTGGGCATCTGGAAACATTCTCCTTGGATGCCCAAATCACTCAGACTCCTTTCAATACCTAGCAAGGTTCATACCCCATCTCTTAGGCAGAGTCCACCTGCTTTACAAAGAAAGGTCATTTTGGTCGCTTGTATCCATGAAACCTACCCAAGTTCAAGTCCCAATTTTAACCCAATTTCAGTAGTTTCTCCCATCTACTTAGTTTAGTGCCCAAGTACTCAAGAGCTTCTTCAACACACCTCTTGAAGACTAGACTTAGGCACTGCTGCTTTAAAAGTTTTCTCTGCTTGATGTATCTGAAAGATTTTACTTTTCTTAAACTCTAGACTGTTTCACAACCGTAGCTTCTTATTTCTTAACATGGTTGTTTAAGAAATAAGAAGCTACTCATTGCATCAATTGGTTGTATATAACTCGTTACCACCTGGAAAGCTAATTATACAAGCAGTAATGATCCATCAGGAGGCTTGTACCTATTTGCTTGGTTAAATCCAAGGAGATTTTTAGGCCAGGCAGTGTAGTCACAAGACTCCAAGTAGCATTCTATTAATGTAAATAAAACACACTAACCCCAAGCTTCCGACTCCGCATTCTTACATAGCCCTGCTTGACGACGTCACTGAAGTTAGAGGCCATCTTTGTAGGGCAGAGGACCTGCTGTCTGCACCCGGAGAGCTCATCCAGATGTTTCTCCTGTCCTTCAGCTAATCAGCCACCTTTTTCTCCTCAGCTTTTAGCTACTTTCATATGTAGTTCTTCTGTTCTTCGGGTCTTTGTGGCTTTTTTTACCACTTTCTTTTTTTTAGTTCCTTTGGATGTTAATTCTCCTTCAATGAACAATAAACCTCCTTAACTTTCCTTTAACTTTCCCATTTATTTAGCTCCATGTCTTCTCCTACTCCTCTTGCTTTCTCATATTTCTTTTTGATCTTCAGGCAGTTCTTTTCTTATCTCCATGTAGATTACCTCTTCTTTATACTAGGGAAACAAATGAAAAAAGAAAGAATCTAGTCAATGACACAGTATATTACAAACAGCTTTGCAGGATGTAGGATGGCTTGGTTTAATGCAATGGTAAGAGCACTGACTATGTTTGCCTGTCACTGTTTTTGTTTACAAATTAAAAACATATGAATAAAGTTCTGCTTAAACTGAATTTTACCTCATTCCTTAAAGCTCAGGAACAAGTTAATTTACATTGTACAATGTCATTTACAGTTTTTCCGTGATACAAATTCTTCTAAAATGGTTTGTACTTTGGTTTATAGAGGACTCCAGAGATTCACACTACATTCAGTCATTCACCAGCTAATCAGTTTTGTGAATCTGCAATTTTCCCCCTTTCAGCAATTTTAGTAGTCCAAGTAAATTTATGCCAAAGTTGCAAGTAAACAAGTCAAAATGTTCTAGTTAACACACAGGATTCCTTACATCATCCCGCCTCTTCAAAGTGTCTGGTTAAATTTTATTTTTCTTGGGAATGTACCCACATCAGTGAGAAAATCCCTTTTTGAAGAACTTATGGACCTTCACCATGTTCAAGTGGGATTTTGCGGAAGACGTCTGATTAAGGCGTCAGTTCCTTCTCGCTATGGAAATGAAGGACACAGCAAAGCAGTAAATTCCGAATAATGCTAAAACGACAGAAAAGCTAATTTTAGACATAACTGTAGCGTTTTGATAATGATGTCCTGGCCATTGGTTTGATAGCACTATTAAAGTATTATTGGCAAAGGGGCAAACTTGGCATACTCACCAAAGCAAACAAAAGACTATAACTTTCACATAAAAAGGTCGATTGGCTCCAAACTTGGTATGAGGGTTCCTGGTTGGATGCCTGACTATCCTATGTTATCATAGTTTGACATCATCTAATCCCTGCCCTTCAAAATAGTTTCTAAATAAGCTTTCTAAACTTTCTAAGCTTATTTAGAAAGCTCCATCTCTGACCCCCTTGGGTTGATCAAGATGATCTAGAGTCAATGCACAGCTTCAGTTATTACAACTAAAACATAGTGATCAGGCCCGAAACCTGGAAGTAGTGATGGACTCTGACCTGAAGCTTCAGAGCCACATAAAGACAGTTACAAAGTCGGCCTTCTATCACCTGAAGAACATCTCCAGGATTAGAGGACTTATGTCTCAGCGAGATCTAGAGAAACTCATCCATGCATTTATCTTTAGTCGCATTGATTACTGCAAAAGCGTCTTCACAGGTCTACCCAACAAATCAATCAAACAGGTATAGAACGCTGTTCCTCGCGTTCTCACTAAAACCAGGAAGATGGAGCACATAACACCAGTTTTAAAGTCTCTCCACTGGCTCCCTGTAGCTCAAAGAATAGACTTTAAAATACTGTTGTTAGTTTATAAATCACTGAAAGGTTTAGCACCACAATACATTAAAGATCTGCTGTTGTTGTATCAACCTTCCGAGGAAAAGCAGCATTCAGCTTCTATGCACCACAAATCTGGAACAAACTTCCAGAAAACTGTAAAACAGATGAAACACTGACTTCCTTTAAAGCTAGACTAAAAACCCACCTGTTTAGAGTTGCATTTGAAACGTAATCAATTACGAATTTAACGATGGCACTTGACATAAAGTTATGTTTTGATTGATGATTCCAATGTTGCACAACTTTGTGTTTTTGTGTTTGTTATGATATAAAGCACTTTGAAATGCCTTGTTGCTGAAATGTGCTGTACAAATAAAATTTGATTGATTGATTGTGTTAGAAGATAGATAACTAGTTGGTCTCACTTGCTTTAAAGTGCAGAGTTTTTTGGTAAAGAGTGTGGTCTACGTTTGGCTCTAAATTCCACATATTTCAGCCAAGCTGCACCAAATTGTGATCAATCCTTGCTCATCTCCTGAAAGGAATGAAGTCCAATAGTTTGTGGACGTGGCCTAATTCCTCCACAGCATCCCCTAGAAATCTTTAAGAAATCATCCCTAACCCATGCTTTGACCAACAATTCTGAAATTCGGTACACATATACATCTCGACAGGCTGAAAAAAAGTCTCTTGGAGCTATGGTCTAAACCCATCAGGAAGTCAGCCAATTTGGATAAAGCTGCCATTTTCTCTCTGTTAGACATATTGTATCTGAATGAACTCCTACAGCTTTTGAGATCCAGGCTTTAAAATCAGTCAGCACAGTCTTGAGACATTAAAGGTCTAAAGTTATCAAAATCTTTCTTGTACACCATGTGGGCATGGCCAACCCTCAAATCTGACCATTCGCCATGAAACCATTTGCTACACACAAGCTCCCAGCTGAATCAAACTTTCTTTGTGTCATCACAGATCAGAGCTCATCACATTCACATGAGGTGGGTCAAAGGTGACATCACCTTTGACCCACCTCTTTTCAACAGGAAGTCACCTGTTTTCCCACTGTTTTCCTTCTTTTACTCTATAGTTTATGCAGATTTAAACCTGTGTTTAATTAAATAGAAAAACATGATGGTAAGTCCTTCTTTCAACACTGGCTGCTGGCTGGAGCATGTGGGCATGGTTGAATGGTGAATTCTAATCCCTTGTCTTTAAATCATACAAGCATTATCTGAGTTATACCAAACTTGTTATGATTGACCTCTGTTAACCTCTAACGAGCCCAAAAGAGCATCAAATTGTAGTTTAACTCCACTGCACCCTCTAGGTCAGGGGTGCTCAAGTTCAGTCCTCCAGAGCTACCATCCTGCAACTTTTAGAAGCATCCTTACTCCAACAGACAGGGATCAGCTCTGAACAGGCCTGGTAACGAGCCATTCATTTGATTCAGGTGTGTTGGAGCAGGGATGCATCTGATAGTTGTAGGATGGTAGCTCTCGAGGACTGGACTTGAGCACCCCTGCTCTAGGTTATTCCAACAGCTATATCTCTTTAAGAATCAATCGATCTGCACCAGATTTTTTATGGATCATCAGAGAGCACTGCTGATGGGGCACTGCTGGTGCAGTGCTCACTGACGCGATACACATTGACACATCGATGTGATACACATCGATGTGCATCGCCTAGCCCTAGTGGACAGGTGTGGAAACTGTGCGAAAGGATCAATGGTGGCGAGCGGGTGGTATTGCTGGACCTCCCGCGGTCACCATGAGGCCAGAGGTACACTGAGCTGTGAGGACCTCCACGCTGCTTAAAGCTTTGTTTATGCCATTTTTGTCATGATCCAAATGCATTCAGTGATGATCTTGGCGCTCCCATTAATTCACTCCTTATGTCGAGGCTTTGTTTACTTTATTCATATTGTAGTTACATTAATATATTCACAGATATCTAACATGTACGGACACTATGCTGTATACTGTAGGTAGTTGGTACGGATGGTGAGACTGTAAAATACAGTAATAACACCGTGGCGATGCATTCATTTGAATGTGTGGTTCTGCAGGTTGGTCACATTCATTCTCCCTCTCTGGATCAGAGAGGGAGAATCCAGCATCGAATGTTGGATGGACAAGTTTTCCGTTGTTGACATTTTTAATAAACTTTGGAATAAAAAGTTTCTCTAATAATTGTATCACTGTTATTTAACTACAAAAAAGGAAGAACAGGGTAGAGTGGAATTCTCTGCACCTGCAGGGGGCGGGGCGTGAAATGTCTCATTCACATTTAAAAAGACAGCAGCAAAACGAGTTGCTGTAAAATGAGCATCAGAACAGAGGTAAATGAGGGGTCTGTGGAGCTACAGTAACCAGGAATTCAGACCCAAGCATTGCAGCTCTGATCATAAGTGAATATTTTACATGTGAAAAGGAAGGATTTAAAAGCATGATATATCCACTTTGTATTTTGTCAGACATTAAATTTGTTCTTAAATATTTAGTTATGTCTAAATTGGGGTGATGTGATACACCTTAATGTGGGAGATTTTAATCACTGCTTGTTTAAATCTGCTTAAAAGTTCATAAGTTACTACATCAATTTCGTTACCAGCAAAATACAGTGTTAAATTAAAAGGAAGAAAGGTGGAACCAAAAAAGAAACAGTGTTTCACCAGGAAGCCTAAAGTGGGGAGCCCTTCCTGTCCCTCCTCAGACAGAGTTTGGTGAAGATGGCAACTGTTTCATTCACTGATGCTATATATTCATGTTTCCAGCTTTTCCACACAGAAGAATGCTGAAGAGGAGGCATCAAAATCCAACATCTTTTGTTACAATTGTTTCCACCCCTTTGAAACACATAAAAATGGTGAGGGTGGTAGTAGTTTGCCCTGCAGTCAGTGGGTTGCTGGTTCAAACACCTGGGGCCTCATGCATAAAGCGTGCGTGCGCAAGAATGCTGCGCCATATTTCACGCACAAGTCGGCATGTATAAAAGATGAACTTTGCGTCAAAGTTTGTGTAAATATAGGCATATTTTTTCGATGGCGTGAAAATGGCAAATTTTTTCTGTGGACAATATTAAACTACAAAGCATCAAAACTCACCTAAATACACTGAAATCTGACTACATTCAATGTTATTTAGACCAAGAAGTTTCAAACCCGATGTTTTTTCATGATTTTAATATTTTATTGTTTAAACATAAACGATGAAACTGAACCGCATCTTTCCATAGATAAAAACTTAACATGCACACAAAATAAAGAAAATAAAAATAAAAGGATGTGAAAACTTCACTCGAATGTAAATAGTACTTTTCTTCAGTTTTTGTCTCATAAAAATCTACTCAGCTATGCGTCAGAATGAAAACTTCCTCACCACAACTTAATCAGTTTTGCTTGAACATCGCCATTCAGCCCAAGGCCAGGATAAAGAGGTTTACAGAACAAGGCCTGTTCTCTGTGGAGCAGCACCATCTCTTTAGAGATGCTGTAAAAAGCCAGAGTACCTTCCTTGTAGTCCAGGTACAGAAGCACATGAAATGCAGCTATGGGGTAATTTCATTCTGACTGAAAACGAAAACAGGGTTGGATCAGCAGATTATCTCCAGGCAGGTTTGATTATTTTTAAGGTGATCAAGGTGTGTATAACCACACGTATTCAAGTAGCGGCGCAAAGGTGAGCCGCTCAACTGTGGAGCGCTTTGGCTCTGATGGAGAACATCGCCAATGGCAGGATTCAGAGGGAGTGATTGATCATATTGATATGCTGGGAAATTAGCGTTTAGATTGCCCAGATTGATCATCCTGGGTCTCTGAGCAAAACTTAAAGAGCCGTGTAGTACCGGTACCGGTCCAACAGTCATCCTTCAGTCGAGCCATGCCCGCTTTGTGAATGCGCCTTTATGGAGAGGAAACATCTCTATTCTGTAAATGTTCAACTTATGCACATTATTTCACTATTTAGAATAAATGTCCACATCCCCACTCAAATGACTCTCTGACATGCTGTCTGCTCGGCCGAAATCGCTACTGTTCAAACAGGCATTTGCACGATTTCTTTCTTTCTTTATTTTTTTTATTTTAATTTTTTTCTCTCTTTAAAATGTATTATTTTTATTTTTGTGACGTTACCTCATGTGCCCTGAAAGCACTTTTTAAATAAAATATATATATTATATATATTTATATATATAATATATATAAATATTTATACTGCTACAAACAAGGATGTTGCCATGGTTATTGCTTCACGTGGTGGCAGACTTCCGGGTATTTATACTAATTTACATATGTATTTATGGGTGTTGACATGGCGGACCAGCAGCTGCGCTCAATTTCCCGCAATTTGGGATGTATAAAGGAAAGATGCGCAGCCACGGGCGTGTGCATGGCTTTACACATCCGAATGTTTGTGTGCGCCACACTTTTCAAAATTTTTCCGTACACCACGTTTTTATGTGAAAACAGCGCATGCTTTTATGCATGAGGCCCCTGAACTGTCTGTCTGTGTTGTTGTGTGCTTGGGCAAGATACTTCACCCACCTTGCCTGCCAGTGTTGGTCAGAAATAAAACTTCCTGAAAAGCACAACACAAGTTTAAATTCTTTTTTTTTAAAGCAAATCATTTGCCCTTGTAAGCACAATTCATTTACACAGAAAAAGAGATATGTGGAAAAATATTATTGCAATATAAGAATGTTCTAAAAACTGTGAAGTCAAAACAGCTTCTAATAATTGTGTCCATTACCTGCAATTGTTAAATGCTGCAGTTGCTTGATTGTAAATTTCACACATGACAACTGCAACAACTTATTCATTAATACAGGGGTACTATTGTACAATGGAAGGAAGACTGTAGTTCAAAGTGTGGACATTCATTTCAACTATTAGTAGCCAAAGTCAACTAAGTGGGTCTACAGTTCACTTAGAGTTATGTGTGGACACACTCAAAAGTTCTTAACAGCTTTTTCAATTACTGACAGCTGACATGTGAAACTATTTGCTTTTAGTGGCCATGTTCTTTTGGTCACTGTGTCCAACATCATCCTAGATCACAATTACCTACCAACCCACCATCTACTTCCCACTGAGGTCCTCTCTCCCTAGACTGCCATTATAAGACTTAGTTATTATCATGCATTTATGACTGCTGTGATAACAGAGACCAGTAAGCAATTAAGAGCTCAGAAACAAGGGCCTCATTATTTGCTGGGGAGAAGACTCCTGAGTAAACCTAATTCTACCAGAGGTATTAAGTTTATAGAATGTGCTACATAAGTAAACATGTTCAAAGTTTAATAAAACAGAAATGCCTCCTCCCACTTTATTTCCCCATTGACAATCAGTGAAGGTTTATGGGGAGGGAGGAATGTCTAGCCACGTTTAAAATTGCTGTCAGCCATTTCAAAATCGCCGGTAAACATGATCAGCCATTTTTATTTTGCATTTTACCCTTTTTTGCTCATTTAGGCTTTTTACACAGCGGGTCATAATGTTTCAATCTGCCATCTAAAGAGCAAATTTCAGCATTAACTTGGTTTGTTTCTTAGTTCTGTAAAGCTTAGGGCGGATTTCTCTTTTAATATATCTATTTTTGTTGGGTCACCAATGGCTGTGTACTAGGTTTTCCCTTGCTTTATGCTTGAATTCACTGACTGCACTTGGTGCTCAAAGGGTTTTATGTATTTTCCAGGCACGTAGTGCCATTTTATAGCACAATAAAGTAACTATGTTACCTGCAATTGTTATACAAATGCTGCAGTTGTTTAAAAAAATGGAGACTGCAGCTTTTAGAAGGTGCTTTGGCGCTTTGTGAGACCAAGCATTTAGGCACACCTGAATGGTTGCTAGGGGAAATTTAAGGATTTCTCAGACATGAATGAAAGGATCAAAGCAACACTCCAGGTGGGTTTTTGATGAGGTAATAATGCCACATGATATGAAACTCAGTAAAGTCAATTTTATCTAATACTTACCCTTTAAATAATGTTGAATTTCAATAACAAATTAAATGAAATGACATCAGACTTACATAGTGCTTTTAGCAGGACATTTAAAGATGTTTTACATAAAATTAGTAATTTCCAATCACACATTGATGTTAGCAAGCTGCTGGATTGTAGCCACAGCTGTCCTGGGTTAGTATGACATAAAACCGTTCTGTATCATTGTAATTAGCCATTTGATGTGGCCCGGTTAACCAAATAGAAACAATGTAATGGGGAAGAGAACAGTGATGTAATTAATTTATTATCCTAACAGCTGTGAAAAATGGCCTGTAGCTTGTGCTTTATCTAGTTCAGAGGACCCAAAGTTCTCTACACTCTTTACATTGGGCTGTCTGACAGCACTTCACCCTCACTTCTGTCAGTGAAGTAACACTGGCACCACCGTGCCTTCTGACCACCACCAGAAGGGTAGGAAGGTGAAATATCTTGCCCACGGACACAATAACCGAGTCAAATAGGCCAGGGGTTTGCACTGGCAACGCATTGTTACAGAATCAAGGTCTATCACCAATAAGAATTTATTATGGTTGACTGCCTTTTATTTTTATTTTTTCACAATTTATTCTGTCAGTTATGTAGGGTAGGCATTTTAGTTATGCTAAGATAGTCGGTATGTGCCACTTGTTTTCCTAACGTAACAAAACAATTTGGTGCTCCACATAGTAGTTGGTAAACTAATTTTACTGCTGTGAAGGTGATGCTGAGTACTTCCAGTCAAGCCTGATTCTATAGATGTAGAATGGGTTTATGTCTAATTTACTAACAAGAAAAAGGTGATTTTCTAAAATTTTCATGAACTAAATTTTTCCAGTGGTATATAAGAAGGACCCCTTGTTGCACTAAAACTAGCAACAATAGCAAATAATCTTAATATGCATAATTTGTGTACTATTGTCAGTTAGGAGCTCATTTCATTGTATTGAGATGAAAGGGTTGCAATCCAGCATAGTTCGACTTATATTACTCAGTTTTTATCTACTAACTTTAAAAATGCCTTCCAGGTTTGCAGACAAAGAGCAGTAGTTTAATTTGCTTTAGAGAACTGAAACGTCAATGAAGCTAATACAACACTTGCTCACTCCACACAGGATAAATATATAATCAACAGATTCTTTAAAGGCAGCAAAATAATATTTATTTTTTAAACTAATTTTCAATCTCTCTAAATGTATTTTCATTTGCTCTAGATGAGCGGTAACAGCACAACCCATAAAAAAAAAAAATCTATCCATCGTATTTCTGTCCCTGCTTAATCATGTGTTAGAACTGTGGGAAGCTGCCTGAGCCCAGCACTCAATGCTCAAACGCAGAAACAGGAAACTCTTCATTTTTGGCACCATTAAGCTCACCATTAAACTGAAAAAAAGAAAAAGAAACTCAAGTAGCTGCTTTAAACATCAGAATATTATTTTGGAAGCCCAAACAATTATCGCTAAATTGTGAATATAGACATGGAGAGAGAATTGAATACATTCCCACTCCATGTCTATGTTCACCTGTGTTATGTGTATTTACTACAAAAATAAATAGACTAAACAAAAACTGTAATTAGTTACAAGGTTAATAATGCTGAAATATGTTAATAATTCGTAGTAGTAGAATAGCAAAACCGGTATCCACCGTTATTTATTTATTTATTTATACTTCAGTCTGCAAAAGGCATACAAATGGAGAAAAAAACCCATGTTTGATTCTTTATTTATATGTTCAGTTATTCAGAAACGAATTGGGCTTTTCTTTCTTTTTTTTGTGTGACTATAAATATATTATTGTTCTACAACAAATACCTGCTCTAGGAAACAGAATTAAAGTGACAGTAAGCTGTGAAAATTCAAAGGAGACATCCTCAGTCCTCCATGTTACCTGCGTGACAGCTGTGATCGTGGGTTCATCTCTCTCTTCGCGGGGAAGCTGTTGACGGGCGGGGTCTGGGTCTCTCTTCCTCCGCTGGCTCAAAACTCCGGTCCACCTGCTTCACCAGCTCTGCCTGCTGGGGGACAAGCCACGGCAAATCCAAAACACACGACAGACTGGGCACAAAGGCGCCTGTGTGATCACGCACGGCTGTGCATCCCCCAGCCCGCCCGGTGTCTCCGTCTCTGTCCGAAGCTCTGATCGGCTCTGAGCTGGGCCGGGCCGGGCCAGGCCGAGCCGAGCCGAGCCGGTCCGTCAGAGCTACAGCGTTTCGGAATCCGACAGGATAAAACAGAGGCACACGCCCAGAACTCGCCCAGCCAGCCATCCACGTTCCAGTCGGACCCGCCTCCCACAGCAATACAAAGAGGCAGCGGGGACGTGGAGGAAATCCACATCTGTGGGTTCCAACTAAACTTAACCTTGTTTTCCAACGTATTTATTCATCTTTTGCCTTGTAATCCAGTAGGACAAAGACCCTGAGCATACAGCCGGAGCTACAATGAGCACAAGCATGTGTTAGAATATCAGCAATTCTTGAGTATGTAGCAAAATTAGGTGTTCCTTTGGAAAAATACATGTTTTAACTATAAAACAAAAAGTAAAGTGCACATAGCAGCTTTACTTGCCTATCAGATAGCATAATGGTGCAGCCTCCTGGGTGTTTTTTTTTCTTTTTCCAACAAATGAAGAAATTTTCTGGTTGAATATTTTCTTTGTCAACACTCAGTCACAACAAGCAAACAAAGTACTCCTAATGATGCTGTTTTATATTATTATCGAGCTTTTACATAACTCTCTGTTACACTAGGGAAATAAGCAGATCATCTCCAGTAGCAAAGTAGTCCACTAGCCGAGATCCTGACCAGATGGCCAACACCTTCTCCCAGCCTCCAACCCAATGTGGTGAACAGAAAATGGGGTTGCTTACATGGGGTGTTGATGCATGTTGGCAGAGATGGAGAACTCTGTTTGCACCCCAAGAACAATGGTGTGATGGAGGAAGGTGTCTGGGGAATGGGCCAAAATGCCCTCATAAGACCCCTTTCGCCCTGAGAAGATGCTGCCCAATTTAACAACAACTGTTTGGGTTGACATTCAGAACCAAAGGATCTGAATGTCAACAGTACCTAACTGTACTACACCCAAAATAACTGTGTGACCCATTTTTGTGTTGCAAAATTGAGTTAATTTTCTATTATTTCTGATAGATTTTACACCTTATTTACATTTTATCTTATTTTAAAATGCTTGGAGGAAAGGACTGATAAATGTGAGCAGCAGAGTGATAACTAATTGCAAAGAAGTGTTAAGGAAAAGTATTTTGCAAAGCATGTTAATTTTTCTAAGGTTAATAACTTAAGGATTGCAAATTATTTTGTTTATTCCCATACTGAAAGTAAAACTAAGATTGAAGTGATGAAGTCCTTAAGCATTAAAGTTTAGTATTTGTTTTAATATTGAGTACAGTTTGAGTAGTACGATTTACATTATGTCAGCATAAGAGTCTAATTTCTTATTCAATATTTGATTGATATTAAAGATGCCATGATGTGGTGTGGTGGACCCAAAAGCAGCAGGTAAAGACGTAGTGCCGTTTTGAAAATTTAATGATCAAAATAAGAGTTCAACTTACAAAACATGAACATCCAAGGGAACACAAAACAATCCAAAGCAAATCCAAAACTGAGACACAAGGAGATTCTAAGGAGCACAGGGGACGTGAAGAGCATAGAGACAAGCAAGGTAACAAGACAGACTGGCGAGTTGTGACTGACATAGAGGAGTTTAAATACTGGGAGGTATTAAATGGAACAATGGACCTAACTAGATGAAATGATTGATTGCAGGTGTGAGTAGTTGGCACAGCATGGAGGAGCTAGCTGAAGGGCAGGAAGAAGATGGCACAGTGAAGATAAGGAGATATACGGGGGAAGACAAAAGGGAGCAAACACCAGAGAGCTGAAAATACTTCTAATGCTAAAGAAATACTAATTCTAAAGAAAACCTGATAAACTAGACGAGAAAAAGAAATGAGGGAAAAACGTAAATAAACCTAAACAGAAACAAGGGTGATCTAACAACAATAAGAACTAAGGAATATAGAGCTAGAGTAACTAGAAGATTTCAACAAAGAAATAACCTAAGTAGAATCACTAAAGAAAGATGGACATAGATTCAGACCAAAAGACTAACTAAACCTAAAGTAAAAAAGTAAGAAAATTAGAAATACTATGGGGGGAAGCCAGAAGGACTTAATAACTTAACTAGAACTACTAAAAAAAGGTATACATAGATCAGACATGTAAGAATAGCTGAACCTAGGGTGATGAAATAATTAAGAAATAAACATTATTAGAAACACTACAGGGAGGCTGAAAGTAAGGATTAACAAGAAGGATTAAATAAAAATAATTTAACTATAATCACTAAAGAAAGCTAGACATAGACTCAGGCATTCAGGAATAACAGAACCTAAGGTAACTAAAAAATAAATAATGATAAATAAGATGCAAAAGCAAAACCAAACCCAAAAATCCAGAGTCCTGACAAAAGGTCTATTAGAGAGAATGTGGTACAAGATGTTATGAGTAACATCCAAATGAATAAGTTTATTTGAAGACACTGGAATGTATGGACATTTTAAAGCCCTCATGTTTCAGTTATTAGAAACTGAAGAATAGGAAGTGGAGCTCAGGTAAATGTTTGCATAATTCAAGATTCTGCTAAATAAAAAGATGTAAACTGGATGACAAACTCTTCACATTGTGTTCATCGTTGCTGCACTCTTCTGTATTTTTACAGACGTATAATTTTGTTACCAGGGTACCAATCCTGGGATCACCTTTCCCCCAGGATTGGGTCCCATCCACCCAACCCCCCCACCCAGGACTAGGGACTCTGCCTGGCCCATCCAGCCCAGCTTCTTTGGTAGCAGCACCAGTGAGCCCCACAGAGCTCAAGGCCATCCACAAGAAAGTTATCACCACCCCAGCATTTGGTCCATTCCAAGAACAGAGCAGACTCTAAAGGAGAGAGCACCTACAATGAGATGGCAAAAACCTCCACATCACCTTAAGAGGCACCAAAGTCCACCAATGCCTAGGAACCACTGCATAAACAGGCCAAAAACCCTGATGACATACCAGTCATGTCACCCAAAGGCCCAGGCAGGACCACAACCTCATAACCTTGATTCTACCCCAGGCCCACATAGGAGAAGCACAGCCACTGATGCCTGCTGACACAGACCCCCTAAAAGCACTGCATGCCAATGCCAGACTGTCTCCTTCAAAAGCTCCACCCAGATGGGAGCAACAGCCTCCAGACACTCAGAAATCTCTAGACACCCTCAATAAATCCACGCCACAGCAGTTACAAGTTATATCTGAGAAGTCTCCATAGAGCTCAGTGAACTTGAAGCAGTCTTTCACCAGGTCCGTTATGCCTTGCAACACATCCTTTTCCCCCCATTTCTTACTAGCTCAGCATTTCTTCACCAAAAATCCCTTCATGGGAGCAAACAATATCAATGATTTCAAAAATTTCAAAATGAAAGTTATGTTCAAACTCATTGAGTTGAAATAGTCATGACACCAGGAAGGTTTCAATTCAGTTTATTTACTGACTTCACTGATTAAGTAGGGACAGTGAAGACAAAAAAAAATCTAGTGTATATGTATTTTCTAGGTCAATAGAAAGTAAAAAGTTAATAGCAGGAGAGGGAGAACAATTAGTTGGTGGCAGCATTATCTCAGACAACACCCCCCTCACAGCCAAACAGCAGATGTAGCCTCTGAGGGAAGAAAACAACAAAAAAAACTGTTGAAGTAGCAGATACCGCAAACTGGAGACAAGCAGAAGTGAGGGAAAGTAGCCAGTTTGTCTTCTAGCAGCGTAACTACAGCTAGTTGAGGATAATCTAACCCCTTAGAACGTGGCATGACCCACATACAAAATACACTAAGGACTTGGAATAATAATAATATTAATAACAACAGCAATAATAATAATAATAAAAAAAGAGTACTGAGTTTATTTACAAACAAATGAATAATAAAAAAGGTGCTACTGGGCCATCTGGATGGAGTGGGAGTGCAGATGAAAATCTGAGGCCAAGAGCTTACATTTTCCAAAATGGGCATTGCTATGGAAGAGAGTGGAGAACCAGGCAATGAGAGGTAGAGTGAGGAGTGAGAACCTTATAGACAACAGAGTGCTTATAGGTAGATGGAACAGGAACAGGAAGACTATAGAATGCATAATCAAGAGAAACCTTCTGAGGGTTTTGAGAGCTGGAATTGGAGATGGCTGGAGCAACCCGGATTAACCTAGAAGGCACAGAGAGTACAGCAGGTAGGAATCAGGCTGACCCCCCCCCCCCCCCCCCACCACTCAAGGGACCAAGCTCAGTCTTCACTTTACCTGTACAGCTGACCATCAGGCAAGGACTTCTTCGTTTTTATGGCAGGATTTACTTGTGCTGGAGTTTGGGCCAAGTTATTTTTCTTATCTACCCAAACTAAGTTATTATACATAATGCAATTTCCTTTAGAAATGCAATAAATGTTTTAATATTTATCTTGTCACGTTTAATTAATATTCATTCTTAATGTCTCCACACCATATTTCCTTATTTCTTATTTTAGTTTTTCTCTACTCACCCCATATTTTTCAAAATGAATTATCGCATGCTCAGCCTATAATTATATTGAGATAACCATCTCAATATACTGAGATTTTTTTTTTTTATCAGAGTGGCAGAAACGGGCTTCCATGCCTTTCTCATCTGACCATAATGAACTGTGAAATTGCTACATTGTTGTTGTTAGTTGATTTATGATATTTTTAATTAGTCAGATAGTCTTGAAGTTATTCTTCAGCATTCCATTTATTTTTATTACAATTTATGACTTACTTGATTTGATCCGTTGCTTACTTTTGCTTCATTTTTCTTTGAATTAGTAGTTTAGATGTTTGTACTTTAGGTATAAGATTTGCTTGCTGAATATTTTGACTGTAAGGGGAATTTACTCTTATTAATAATTTCCCTTTGGAGAGAAGTTGTTTGTACTTATTCTGCTCTATGTGTGCAGTGTTTCTTGTCCAGTAACATTTAATTCATTCCTTGATGAGAGACTGAATGCGTTTGACTAATGATTCTTGATTATCAACTGGTGGCCTCACATTTTAACTAAAAGAAACCTTAACTATAAAAAAAAAAATAATAATAAATTAATGATCATAATTATTGATAGTTGCATAAGCAAATATTGTTATATTTGCTGTTGCACAATTAGTAAACAGAAACAAAAACTGTTTCTGTTTACCAACCTTCCAGACTCCTCAGGTTCTGGTTCTGGTCTGCTCTGCATCCCCAGAACCAGAACCAAACGAGGAGAAGCAGCATTCAGCTTCTATGCACCACAAATCTGGAACAAACTTACAG
>CAEGAE010068811.1:0-42874 GCA_903067095.1 Girardinus metallicus | reverse complement strand
ATATATATATAAATTTTTACTACCTTATTTTTAGGTTTTTGAACTTATGTGTATGTTTTTCTTTCACTAGAAATAATTTTGTTTCCAGAAAGATTTAGTTCTATGACAACACAATTTTATTATATATTTTTTTTTCTCAGAGGAAAACGTTCCAGTCACATTGTCATATTCAACAAATTATAATCTGACAAAAACAACCCCATTGAGGGTTGTTTTTGTCAGATTAACATGTACAGATTGAATATTCTGAACATGTTTGGGTTCAACTTGTTTTTCCTCCAGCTCCTTTTGCGTGGATTCGTTTTAGGGGTTCCTGTGTCTCCATCGGTTTGCTGCTAAAGTTGTGCTCAATAAAATATTCAGCAGAGTAAAGAGCAACATTTAATTAATGATTCAAAGTGTGTTTGCTAATATTATTGCAAAAAGTAAAGCGAGTTGTACAACTAGCATGCCCATAGGCTAAACTTAAAATATCATGAGACACATTAGCTCTTAAAATTCTTAGTAGGTTTTAACTTGTGTAAGCTTTTTTTCACTATTGCTTTTCTGAGATTTCCGTCCTGAACACCGTCTCTCAATTATCCATTAAGCATGTGCTTTTTAGTAAGAGTAAAAAGAGTATTTGGTAAAAGAAATATAAAAAGTATTCTAAGACAATATCTTTATTTATTTACATATTGTGAGCAAAAAGTTGAGAAGTCAATAAAATTTCACATTTGTGCCTTATATGCTTATTTCGTTTTAATACACCTCTGGAATATACTGAATACATTTACTGATTTTTTTATCACATCAACTTACTTCCCCTGATTTATCTGTTTCCCAACTTTGGCAAACTCAGTAACAATCAATTCAATCAATCAACTGAATTTGACTTCATTGTCTTTATAATTCTAGTTCAGTTGCATGAAATTGTATTTAATGAAATGCAGTGAAACACACAAGATTTATTTAAACTGGGGCTGGTAAACTATTTTCAAACTTCAACTCCAAACAATTTTGTCTTTATCATCTGAACCAAACCAATTGAGGGAGATGAGCAAATTAAATGAAGTAAATGTAAGCATTAAACATGAAGGTGTGTGAAGATAAAGTTTGAACATTTCATGGAAAGGAGCTAAACTTTGTCATGTTTCTTAATGTTGAGCTTCTGAAAATGGTGTAATCGTTAAGGGTTTGTTTTGCATACATTTACTCCAAAGAAACCCAATAATCTAAAGTCAAGAAGCACCAAAGACGTTGAGTTTGTGTTATATTTTTGTGTGTTTAGTAGATGCTTGAAGTTCTCTATGAATCTCTTATTTAAGAATACCTTTTACACATAATCAACCTGGAGTGTTAATCAACCTCTAATCAGCATGTTTGTTTCACTCAGAAATTCTTCAGAATATTCTCCTGAGAGAAATGCTGATGGTAGCAGTCTTTCCTGATCCCTCCTGTTTGTTCACAGCACACTGTCGCATGAATTATGTATCCGAATAATTAGGCCTGTCATTACGGTGTATGGTCAACTCCTCTCTGATGTACTTCAGTAACACAATAGACATTTTTATCTTCCACTTTTTTTCCCCAGCTTCATTGGAGACGCTCTTATTATGGATGAGAGGGTATTTGTCGTACCTCTCGGGACGCTGCATGGCATTACGCAGGGGAATACAATGAAACAGCATGATAACAAGATAAAAGCCTCGTGTTGGACTTCAAAGAGGGGGGTGGCTGCTTAAACACAAGCAGGATGAAGCATAGTCTGTGATAGGGTGATTTCAAAGGAGGGTGCTCTAGTTGAGGATGTGGTGTTAACACTTTCCTACACCTCAGAATGTACCGGAAATGTACAGTATGTTGTACATTAGAAGGGCACTCATAAGGAAGGGCAGGCCTTCTGGATGAGGGTTTTTTTTGGAGATTGTCTGACTTGATGAACTCCTGACCAGAGTATGAGATACTTCT
Source organism: Girardinus metallicus (assembly GCA_903067095.1). NCBI lineage: Eukaryota > Metazoa > Chordata > Actinopteri > Cyprinodontiformes > Poeciliidae > Girardinus > Girardinus metallicus. Next base: position 40,924 of record CAEGAE010068811.1, on the reverse strand, counting down.
TATCATTTCTTGCAAGCATTGTTTTATACATAAGTCACCTACTAGTATATATAGGGTTCATAACATAAAAGAAAAAAAAATGTTTTGCACAAAGTTAAGGCAGATTCTCCAATTGTAGTCTCCCATTATGTATTGATACTTGTATCAATACATAATGTAGATAAAAAAAATACAAATTGAGCCGTTTAATAAAATAAATTACAGAACAAAACATATCATGTGCAGAATCCTTTTCCCACAGACTCCAAACACACACACACACACACACACACTTACAAAGTATAAAATCCAATGCTTTGCTAAGCGCGAGAAACACTAATCATCTGTAACTTGAACTTTGACCTCGGATTGAGATCAAATTAGATGGAACTATGTTCTAGTTGCCAATGTTATGATCAACGAGGAGGCTAATTACTGCTAGTGATTAGTAATAGCAGCACACGTCTGTTCTTTATATTAGTGGAAATGCTAATGGATAATCTTACTAAATAGATAGTGGACTTGATTTGGGAGTGTGAAAGATTTAATGACATGCAAACTGCAAACCAAAATTATTATTTTTTTAAAATTAAATCAGTAGGAGACATATTGGATTTAGAGACAGGGTTGGTAAGACTGCTCCACAAATAGAAAATATCTTTTTTTCTTTCTTTACAAAACATAACTTCTATTGATGAAATGTTTTGAATGGATTTTGATACTTGGAAACTGCTTGGTGAGGTAACCCGCATTCTAAAAGTTCAAGGTTTGCTCAATTCAAACATTTTGAAGCACAAAAATTTTTGAGAGTTGAGGTTGCAAGGCAGGATCAGCCTGCTTTCGTTTCCACCCAGTGTTCTTAGGTAGTTTGACTCTTCTTTCCAAACTACCTTTTCAAACCCATTATTTTGATAGCAGCTGTCAACAAAGGGCAAGATACTGACTGCTGTCAGCAACTCCCCAGAACCTCACTTTAAAAATTAAAATTTCTTTCAAACTAACCCATGCCTTTTTGACACCATGTTTTGGCACACACCTTATCGCTTGTATGTTTGGCTCAAAGTAAGCATATAATATCCATTTCCTGCGAGCTTGTAAGTCTTGACAAACTGTTTGCTGTCTCTGCAACACATTTGCATATCGCCTATTGATCTATGGAGTGTTTGGAGAGGGCGGACAGTCCTGGCAGTTAGGAAAAATGCCCGCACTTACCAAGGAAAGGAGTGGATAATCACTGGTGTATATCTCGACAGATGTCACATTCAACTTATCTTTCTGACAAAACGACATATTTGACAAGTTTGCTGCACTGCCCTCACAATGTGAAATAACGGAGAGATGCTGGAGGGCGACCTCTGTATTCTGAGTCCTTTGGCCTTTCATCGATTCAAGGTTTCAGAGGCTCCCTATTGATTCCCTGTCTTACCTGGTGCAGAGATCAGTCATGTACCTGATTACTGATGCCCTGTGCACAATAGTGAGATTATACAAACAAGTTTGACGAGCCAGGATGTTATGCAAATTGTCTATCAGAGACGTAGCTTCTTAATTGCTCTAAGATTTAAGCATACTTAAGCGTAAGGGCTTCAAACTGGTAGGATGATGCGTGTGTCTGTGAGGTTTCGCTTTTGCTCCTGCTCAGCTGCAAATGCTGTCATATGGCATTACTGTGATATACAGTATTTTGGTGTCTCTGCATGTCAGTGTTTACATCTGCGCTTGTGTGTGCGTGTAACTCTGCTTATTTTCCTCTAATCATCCTCTGTGTGTCCATGAAGAGTAATGAAACCCTGGCTGTCTGGTGGATGCTGTTTAATCATGCAAATCAGTACCAGACTCATTCCCTGCAAGGATATTACCGATGGTGGCCGCTGAGCAAGGCCGACCTCCTCTCGACTGATTTACTCTGCCCTCTTCCTGCTGCCCCTGTTAGTGACACCACAGCGGTAAAGTAGAGGATAACAGAGAAGGAGAGAAACAAAGAAGAGCAGGCTGGTGGTAGCAAAATGGAGTTCAGGCACTACATCCCTGTTTTGTCATCAGCTGGTTTTCTTACTCCCTCACAAGGTTCTATAGTGTTTATGCAACTGGTGTATGGCTAACGTATTACTTGTATTCGTAGATGGTAGCCGTTAGGCTGTAAGTCAGTCAGGTGCAGGCGTGTATTTAATTTTTTCCTATTGCATTCTAGGAGACTGAAGCCGATGTATACTGACATTTGCACTGATGTGCACTGAAATGGAAAATTCGGCAAACACCTGACTCTCACCTCACAACCTGCAGGACCTGGTCTTCTCTAGAAAGCTCATGCACACAGATGCACACATGCATGCTAGACTTGCACTTGCATATATTGAGCGTAATTGCTCAGAAGTTTCCACAGGCAACATTAGGGGAAAATTGTAACGTTTGATCATTATAACCCACCTATTTTGCATTAAAACATTACTTGGACCTTGGCATAAATGTGCTCTAAGCCTAATGAAAAACCAAGCTAATCGCTGTTCTGAGACAATGAGTTGTGTTATTATTATGTTCTCTGCACTGATTGGTCTCACATAATTTCTTCTAGTTAAGCTGGTTCTTTTTGGACACACCTCAGATTTGAAACCAATTGCAAAATTGAACACATATAATGCTACGCAGCTCCATTTGACATGGTTAGAATCAGCTGCTGCTGCGAGCGATTTACTACGTTTCTTTGTTAAATGCAAAAAAACCCAAGTTATTTTCCAGAGTATGATTGCATTTGATTTTTCTATGCATTGCAGGCCTCTTCTGGTTCAATTTTTCATTAAAGCACTTGAGATGATTGTGAGGCTCAGCTATGCTTAATGTGGATAGAAACAACTTAGAATTATTACCAGAGTTGTTTGTTTTTTTTTTTTTTTCTGCTTCTCCCTGAGCGTTTGTATTACCCTGTTAAGTGGAAATGGTTGGTTCACTTGTCTCAGGTAAATCCTGGGTGCCTAAAAAAACCCTGTCCGCTACAGGGACAGGGTTTTTGTGCGTTAAACTGTAGTGCAGTTTAACGCACACAAGTAACACACGGAGATTCTGTAAAAAAACCCTGAAACTTGCTGAATACTGTTAAGAGTAAAGTGGATTGCTGAATTATGAGGATATTCGAGAAAAAGTGTCAACAAGAACTTAACCAGACGTGGCAATGTCTAAGCTGAATGCTATGAAAGTATTTATGAAATACAATTTTTGTAACAATTGGGTATTTGCCACTGTGGTGAATTTTAGAAATACTCAACTCTCAGCAGACAGTCGCACATCTAACCAAGGACAAAGACTATCATTTTTGGAAGCATGTCCAGTCGTCTGATGATGGCTCTGATGTATTTGGCCATAGTGACCATTGTAACATTTGAAGGAAAAAAGAGGAAGCTGGCTTGATGAGAGGAAAAACAATCTAAGCTAGGCAGTCAGAAAAACTTGACTGAATTACAGTTCTAGGACTAGTACGTATGCTTACGAGTGCTAGTCTAGAACTAGCACTCATGCTAGTTTTAGCATGTTGCAGAATTAGCATGATAGAACTAGCATGAATGAATTGGCTAAAAAAAAACAAAACATTTGAGCTAACTCATTCAGTTTCTTTAAAATAATTATTTTAAAAGTAAAATAAATCTTTCATGTATTTATTATTATTCTTGCATTTAGTTTAAAAACTAATCTTGGTCTGGACTCATCTAAAACAGCAAAGGTTTAATCTGATTTAATGTCAGACAGATGGAAAGGTAATTTTTGTATCTAGTGTTTGTAAATATCTGGTTTCAAACACTTTGATACTGAACTTTAACAGTTCAGTATCAAAGAAAAAAAAAGTCATGTGAAAAAAGTAAGGCAGAAGTGCTACTTTAATTTTCAAAGAAAACAACTTAAATACTTTCTGAAAATCTAAAGCGGCATTAATCAGGACCAGTTTAAAAGATTAAAAGAAGCAGCTTGGGTGCATAAAATATTTAACGAGCCATGACTTAAGGCTTTTGCACAGTTCCCAACTACTGGCAATAGTCTAGTCACTCCCAAGTTACTACTAAATGCTTATAGCATATGCTGCCTTTTAACATAAAACTTTAAACAACATACAGATATAGTGCTGCCGAGCAATGCTGCTGCATGGCCCAAACCAGCTTGTGATTTACATCCTTTTCCCCCCCAAGCATACATGGTAGCAAACAGGAAGGGACATTTACTTTAGCCTTTTATTCAGCTGACTTCGTACCATATGTGCAGGAGGGCCAGCATCTGCCACAAAATAGGAGCTTGCAAGTACAATGTATCTGCAACTAGATGCATCCCCCTGGAGAGAGCTGCGCAGGGTCACGCTACATTTTGCCAGCTCTTGTAAAACTAATAAAGCAAGCAAATTAGCCTACAGAGTCCGCTGGGACCACGCAACTAATAAAGCAGACATCCTGAAAACGATCTGTCACACCGCCATGCCTAAATAAGATTGAGCCCATCTGAAAGGGCCAAATTGGATTTTATTTGGACTCAAATGAATTCAAATAAGAGTAAAGCGGGTTTTGTATTCTTTTTACAACACAAACAAATTAATGTTTGTGTTGGTTGTTTTTTTTTTCTGCAGCAGTTGCTGTAAAACAAAGGATAAACGAGTTTAGAGATATTTAAACAGATTTCCCCGCCATAGTTTTTAATCCCCATCAGTGATCGCTCACAGAATAGTAGACATTTTTTTAACCAGGTTTGTTTTATAGTCCAGGATGGTCTACTCATACATTTGGATTAGATTTTCTGCTACTTATAACCTTGCTATTAGACATGTCAAAATTTTGTTATTGATGATTTTAAGTTTTGCATCAACCTAATTTTATTCTATAAGTAAAAAAATGACTACAAAAGTGTAGAAATAACTTCATGAAATCAAATCCATATTCATTTCCAGCAAACTAAGTATTTATTTCATTCTTTAATTTAGTGTGTACAGTAATTTTGTTTTAAAGGTACTCTAAACATCAACTTTCCACTGCCCTAGAGTCCATTTATGACATGCTTTACACCACTGTGTCTAATGTTTTTCACAGCATTTGCTGATGTAAGGTAGCGTTTTTCGACCCTGGTCCTGAAGGCACACTGCCTGCATGTTTTGTATGTTTCCCTGCTCCAGCACGCCTCATTTTGATTGATGACTTTTGCTGAACTTCAATCATCCCAATCAGGTGTGTTGCAGAAGGAAAACATCTAAGACATGCAGGCCAGTATGCCTTGAGGACCAGGGATAAGAAACACTGAGCAAGGCTTTGATTCATCTGCTCGTTTATGGAAATCCTTTCCATGAATCTCTCTACAAATGGCCTTAAGCTAGACTGAAGGGCACATAAAGTTTGAATTTCTACAGTCACTCACTCTGCAGAAAGTTGACAACTTTGACACACTTCAGCGAGGTCTACCACTTTATAGTTGAGTTGCTGTCGATCCCAATTGCTTCTAATTTGCTATGACACCACTAATGGCTGGCTATGGAGTATTTAGTGGGGGAGGAACATTAACTATGTGACTTATTGCAGATCTTATTATGACGCTACAATAGAATTCACTGTAGTTTCTTTGTTTTTTTTCATGTGGCCATCAAGCGACTGGAGTGCACAAATTAAAACATTTGGAGGGGTGATTGAATAGTTTTTGTAAAAGAGTGAAGCAGACAGCACACTCTCCTACTGAGGCACAAAACTCGCCTGAAAAACGCAACAGGTAAAACTTCCCAACAATCATGGAGATGTAGGAAATGACAGCAAGCATTGCTAAGACAGGAGATAAAAGGATTAGGCCGGTTTGTAAATACGCTTACAGTACATGCTAACACAGGAAAGGTCTACTGACGTACAAAATACATCATGTCAAGAGTACAAATATTTGCAAAACTTTTTTTATGGTCTTGCCAACCACAGCAGAAATGAAGTTTTCACTCTGCAGGTCGTGGAGTTTGAAAGTGGCTGTCCACCCATAGTCAAGCAGACTGTCTGTTTAGGTGCTGTTGACATCAGAACAATTTGTCTGTTTTCTTTCTCCAGCCTTCAGACTCTGGAGCTTACTAAGGCGTGCTAGGATGTTTGAAAACGCTCAAGAGCTTTTAGTGCAGATGCCTATCAAATGGTTATTTCCTAGAAGCACCGCGTGTTACCTCACTTACAGTGTTGTGCAGAATACAGTAGTACTAGTACAGCACCGTAAAGTAGTACTAGTAAGTTTTGAACAGGTTCCAGAGCAAAGCAAATTTTTGTATTTTTGTAAGGATTATTATGGCATTTTTTAAAAATACCTGACCGTACATGCTTGATGCACATATTATATGCTTTCTTTTCTGTTTATGCATATTTCTGAGGATTCAAATTTTAAAGTGCTGGATTTAAGCAATTCAGTTTAATTTGGTTTTTTATTTAAAAATAAAACTAAATATATGCTGTAAATTTCAGAATGCGAAAAGGCAGTTATGATGTAATTGTCATCATTATGTCAATTTTGAGTCACATTCTGAACTTTCAACAGAATCCCATCTTTCTTTCACACTCTTTTAAATTTTTATGTGTTATATGTTTTTTTTTCTCATTGACTTTTTTTTGCATTCAGCTGCTTAAGTCAAAGTTTCTTGTAGAAGAAAAATAGTAGAAATAGTGTAAGAAAAATGTAAGAATCTTTAATCTCATTTGAAACTTTAAAACATTCATGGAAAAGTTCACTAATGACTCCATTGTGTCTTGAAGCAGAGGTTAACCTCTGATATAAATAATTCAACAGGTTATGGTTGCTGTAACAGTTTCCTCCCTGCTCATAAATACCACTGAGACATTCTGGTTGTTTGCTTTCAGCAGAAGGTTAAATGTGAGTACTTTTGCATGTAATGATTTCTTAGTATTTAATAGAGGCTTTGAAGTTTCTGTAGTATCAAAGTAATATAAAGTGTATTTATGCTGAGTCTGAGGAACAACATAAAACCAGGAATCTGCAGATTATTTTTTCAAAATATTGAGTGATCTAATTTACATACTACAGTATTGGTTGTGACCAACACTGGCTGTTCAGTATTCACTATTTTATTTTTGAGAAAAGAAGAAAAAAGAAAAAGCTTTTCCTGCTTCTCTTTTCTCTACCCCGTTTCGAGACTCTTCATGTCGTCTCACTCTCCTTTCTAAAAAGCACGCATGCCAAAATGTTTTTCCAAGGTGGATGGAACCTGTGCAAGAAGTGTTGGTTTTGGTTTCACCTCCAGAGCTCCTGTGGATACACAGCATATGTTCAGATACAAAATAGCCTTTTTCTTATTCTCCTTTGAAGATTGCAATATAGCATAATGGCACATTCATCTTTACTTTGTTTTATTGATGCTTCCTTAAACGTTCTGGCACCTTTTTTTTTCTGTGCATTCTCAGTTGCATTCAAGCTCATTCATCTTTTTCCACATGCTTTTTGTCCTGTCTGTAGTGCTGTCTACCTGTCTCTGCTACCTGTCTTTCTCTTAGTCTCCCGACCGGCTCTGTCTGTCAGCGATACTGCCGCTTTCTGTGAACAGACAGTGAGGCAGTGAGGATAAATTGCGGCTTTGGCTACAAAAGGAGGCAGGTGCGTTCTTGATCCAAGCTTTTACACAAAACAAGAAGTCTTGACAATCAGCAGGTTCCTAAAAAATGTCATTTTCGGCAAAGATTGCTTTAAGGCTACCTCACAAACACACTCAAACAAACTCATGTGCAGAAAACTGTAAAATAACCATGGGAAACAAGCTCTCTAATCGAGGAGGAATACTCTCTCAGTGAGGACCTGCCTGCTCAGCAGAGCGACTAATTGCAGTGATACATGAAGTGACAGAGATGGCAGATAAAGACTTGTAAGAAGGAGTTTTGGGAGGGGAACACACACACACACAACACGTTCAGTTACTTGACAGGGGGGAGGTGATCAACTACAGTGCCGCTATACAGTAGGTCTTTACACAGCTCTTGTGAGGCAGAACACAACGGCTGTGTGCAATGTGCAAGAAAAAAATATACAGCTCTATTAATTTCCAGTATAGAAACTCACAGCAGAGGCACATGGCCACCAACCGCTGAACCTGCAATCCATTTGGCATTGTTCTGTTTAGGAGAACCCCCACTTCTGGTAGAATTACTCACCCCTGAAGTCCAGTAATGTTTGTTGTCTCTGTGTAATTCAGCATGACACATCAAATGCATGAAATGCCTAATTCATACCTCCCAGTCAGCTCTATGGACACCAGTGGCCATGCAGATTGCAGAGTCTGTGTGCCACCTAGACATTTGTTACCGCATTGGCTGCACACGCCTGTGCAGTCGAGGGGGAGGAGAGCCGGGGGAAACGCACAACAGATAAAGAAAATGAAGCGTCAGATTATGAGCAGCAGAAGAAAAAAAAAATTTCAACAAAGCTCGTTGTGAAGAAAACGGTGAGTAGAGATCTGCTGTTTCCATAGTGAGCAAAATTTGCCTCTCAGGGACAAAATGAATAAAACCTGGACTTCATATTAAAGGGGAGGTATTTTATATTTTCCAGAAACACAATAATAACACATAACAACTATAGCACAATCAATATGGTGCCTTCAGTTGTTATGAAAATGTTGCATAAATCAAAAACAACTTAAATGAAATTTACTTTGCATCATAGCTGTGTATGACCCTTTGAGATTGGCCACTGTCCCTTTAAAAACCTCCTACCCTTTCCAAGACTCCCCCTTAAACATATCGCAACAATACTGCTCGATGCTCTCCAATGATGCAGTTTTAGGAGTGTTGTAGTTCGTATGATAAACTCAGCAGACATGTAGTTCCACCAGGTGTTTGCTAATTGCTGCTGCTGCTAGTCTGAAGGAGCTGAGTGGGCAGGAAACTACGCTGGGGACTGGAGCTCCGAGATGGAGCCCAAGAATATGCTATTTATTCACTAATGCAATGACTAACATATTAGAAATAAACAAGATGTGATAGTGAAGTTAAAGCCTTAACTGTTAGACTGGAAATGGATAACACGACTTCTTCAAATACAGGAGGCAAAAGTTGGGGTTTCCTATTAAATTGTATATGTTTATGTTGCTATATAAATGTCTTTATGGGTATTCTGTGTGGGTCTTCATTCTAGAATGCAACTCTGATCAAAATTTTAGGCACATGGAAAGGGCCACTGTGTGTTTATAACATATTCAGACAAACTCAGAGTGTTTGAAATTCATGAGTGTCTCCCTGGTTTGTCCTTCGTTGCAACCTTGTGTCATGCATCATGCAAATTCCAGCATGTCTGACTTCAAGCTGATGTTCACAGTTTTATTATCATTCTCAATAAACTTGTAGCACAGCATGCATTAGAGGCTAAAGCCAGCATGTCTTATCATTAAGAGCCATCTGTGATAAAGGAATTTCCGTTAGGATCTAACAGTTTCAGTCTTAAACGCTTTATTGTTTGAAAAACCTGGCAACACTGACAAATTAGTAAAAAATAAAAATCTATGTCTTTTCTCTTTTTTACCACATGGCGCATGTTCATGGAAATATATATTTTATATACAAAAATTTAAAATATGTACTAACTAATACATTTTTGCCGTCCTATGAATGATTGGTTAATGAGAATACTTAATATGCATAGCTAAAACTCAGATCTTCCCATTTGTGCATCGCCCAAGTCTCAGTAATGTTCATTGAGTTCATATAAATTTAAGGGACCAACAAAAAGGATGCAATTACAGCAATGTATTGGATAAACTAACAGTACATACAAAAGGTGATCAAATTGCTTCTGTGGATGCATGAACCTTTTAGAAACGAAAACTAAGATGTTCCTACGAAGTACTCAGAGAATCCCCATAAAGAAAAAAAAATTATTTCAATATTACATTTAAGATAAAAGAAAACCCTTCATCAAAAGAAATAAGATTTGAAACCTTCAGCGACTGATACAGATAGTTAACACAAACTCTGCTTCTTTCCAAAAACTGACGATGTGACTTCATTGATTGGTTGCTTTAGTCTGTCAGGACTGTTAATACAGAACAATGTATCAATTTGTACCTACCTGGGGAACATTTTGTACTTACTGTGACTTCTGTAAATACCAGTTCATTTTCTGCAACCTTTTAAGAGTTTACTGAGAATGAGATTGTGAGAGTGAGTCAGGATGATGTATGCCTAAATACAGTCAGACTCCCAGATTTAGATAAGAAATAACGGCTTATTTTTTATTATTTTTTTTTTACCAACAAGCAATATTGTTTTGGGGTGGCCCAACCAGTTTGAACGTCTGGTTGCTGAGGATTGTGTTGCTGACTTCTACAGGAATAATCTGTGGTTGAAGTCAGACTGAAGACACTGTTGCTGTTAACTAACAGCTCAATATCCAGGGAAAGAGACAATATTTAAGTAACAGGTTTTAGTCCTTTTTTATATTTAGAAAATGCAGTCAGCATTTACAACTTTGTAACACAGAATGGGAGTAGCATGTTTGTTTTTAATAGTTGTGTATTTTCAAGGTTATCCATTTGTTAAAATTCCAAAACACTTGTTCCCCGTTGATTAAATCATTCCAAAAGAATTACACTGTATATTTTGTTTATTTAAAGGTACATAATGTTTAGCACCTTTTCTGCAGACCTCAGCTCCTCAACACTGAAAGTAAAATGGAAATACCTTCCAAATTCTCAGCTTTCTCAACCTTGAAATTGGTTTTCATGTAAAGGAAAAGTGGAACGTCTTAAAGTCAAACAAAGCCCGAGAGATGGAAGCCAGGTTTTTTTAAGTCTAGCTGTTGCAATAAACGCTCCCGTCATTGGGAACGACAGAACCGCTTGCTTCAGATAAATCTTTCAACGCACAAACCAGTTGCTCAGTGTTGTTACTATGATATTTGTCTCTGTTCTCTTACACAACACCAAACCAGGTGTTTAGAAAACAAGTCAATCACGTTGAAAGCAGCAGTGTCAGTGTTGCTCCAAGTCCCACGGTTTCAACATGTCACTGCGTCTCTTTCCCAGCTGCCTCAGGCAAAAAAAAAAAAAAAAGAAAAAAGAAAAAGAAACAGAGAAAACGAGAGTGAGAACGGGTGGGGAAACAGCCTGTTAGGGGACAAGCTTCAGCCATTAGTGCTGACAGGCACCTTTCCTCTGAGAATCAGGTGCAATGAGCGATTGTATCTCTTTTGTTAGTGTGAGTGAAGGAAAAGACGAGGGTGGTGGTGGTGGTGGAGGATGCGGGGAAATAAACTCACACAGTCACTGATGCAAATTGTGCCAGAGTTCGTGAAGGCCAGAGAGCTACTCTTTTAAATTTAGAGCAGATTGGGAGCAATAAAGAGATTGCAGTACCTTCATTCATCTTCTGAAGCCATGGAGATGAGGGCGAGAACACGCAACAAAAGAACAGCACAAATAAAATCATATAATTTGCCTACACTGAATTTAAGTGTCGTTTCGTGATTGAAAGCTATTTAGTTTGATTTATGCAATCCCCTTCTGTTATTGGCATGCCATTCTTTCTTTTTGTTGTGCAGCCCTTTCGACCTGCCTTATCTGGCTCTCTTCCTGGAGCCTGAGATAGGATCAGTGGGTCTGGACAACTCCCTGGACACTTAGCCTTGACAGCTGACAGGGGCTGGTTTTCCATGCACGGCCTTGATTTGTGCATGGCTCTCAGGTGTGTAGGTTGGATAAATGTTGGGCAGGCTGATGTAATTGAATAAAAGAAAAAAAAAACATTAGAAAAAGTTGGAGAAGTGCATCTAGCAGCTGCATTTTCACAATAATAGCCTCTCTTTTCTGCATTAAGGAACAGAATGGCAGCCATTTATCTTCATTTTCAGCCATAGGAGGGTGAAAAAAAAAATATATATATATATCACAGCAACTTCTCTGTAGAAATTCCCACCCTGTTCACTGACCCTCAACATTTTCTGCTCCCCATGGATGATATAGTGCAACCACAGCTGCCCAGCATATCAGCTTTAGAGTCAATGCTACTTGCTTGAGATGGCAGGTCATATACTGCCTGTTCACATTACTCATTAACCGGTCAACGCTGAATTTTATCTTCCGCATTAAACTATTGAAAAAGATTAAAGACCACACAATAATATTATGGAGCTCTTTTGGTGTGTTGGTCCAATATCAGTTGTCGGCAGCTGAAGGTTTTCTGCATAAAAATGCAGACATCAAAATCTTGACACGGCAAAACATTTTAAACTCGTTCAAAGAAGAAGAGAAGCAACACAAACCAATTTCCAGTTAATTTCATGCGTTCCTTTTGATATTAACCAACTTTGTTGGAGTCTTTAATTATTTACAATGAGCTGAATTTGGCTGGCTGATTAAATGTGATGGAAAGATTAACTGTGGTCTGTGGATATCAAGGACTCTGTGGTTTTGATGCTGTAAGGTCTCAGAACCGCATTTGATATTGTAGATCTCAGCACATCGGGAGAGCTGGGTGGGGGTATTTGGCTTGGCACTCAAATAGTTTGCATCTTATTTAGAATCTCTAACTATCTTGGTATGATTTAATAGAGCATCGTCAACTACTTTTCTGTTTGATTTTCCACAAGGATGGCTTGAATTGTTGTTTTATTTGCTACTTGTAAGTCACATCGTACCAAGGCGCTTAGTTTCCCAAACACAGCTCTGTGAATGGATGCCTCTTAGTTGCATAATTAAACTTAAAAACCATATAGCCTTAAATTTAAGTGAGAAAAACATAGAAATCCTTGTATCCTCACATTAGTCCAAATTTCACACCATAGAACTAGCTGCCCCTCATAGATAAATTCATATTTGTAACTAGCAGTTTTTAGGACACTGCATGAGAAGCACACGCCTGTATCACAGCCTTACTGCCCACCAAGAGCTCCAAGGTCAGCTGACCAGCTGCTTTTCTCTGCTCCAACCAATCATTTGAGGCATAAATTTTGTTGTGCTTTTTGTGAAATGGACCCAATTATGGAACAGACTCCCACTCCATTTGCAATCTGTTTGTGCCAGTAACTGTTGTAGATTGAGATTACAAATTCACTCATTTCTTGAGTCCTTTCAGAAAACGTTTCCTTTTTTTGTGATTTTGTCTGATTTGGATCTTCAGTCATTGTTTTTAATAATGCTATGCATTATTAAATTCTTAAGCTTTTAATTATGTGAAGCAGTTTGGGGTAACTTTTCTTTTAGCTATATACAGATGAAATTACTTAATTTTATAGTGTGGACCAATTTAATTTCACTTTCTGAGCCATATTTTTAAATAACATGTTGAGATTTGTTTTTATTCCTATTAAATGCTACTTGCTATTAAGTAAAGGCTTTGGGAAAATGTTTTTAGTCAGTCATAGGAATAAAATATTTAATGCTTTGTGTTTCGTCTCTTTTCGTACTCAGCAAAAAATAGTTTTAGAACTTTGTTTGGGTCTTTCGTTTCTTGATTTGCATATGTAAATATGGCAGAGATTTTTTTTTGTCTGAGATTTCACAAATACCTCTTCTCCTTACCATGAAGAATTTTCTACCTTGCAGACATGCTACATTTGACTGATACATTGGAAAAATATATCTCCATTTTTATCTCTAGAAGAGTTTAACCAAGCTTTATTAGTCTCCTTTCCAGCTCTAAGATATCGATGTTAGCAGAACAAAGGTTGTTACTGAGGCTCAACCAGATTATTTTCAAGTCAAATTGCTTTTTGAAAAAAATCCAAGTAGGCTACATGTCTCAGTCAATCTTCTAGTTGCCATGGGAAGGTAATCAAATCCTCACCACTGGAGCTTGTGCAGCAGTAAAGTATCTTACGAGGACAATCTTTTCAGACAGAAGGAAACCAGAGGAAAAGCCCCAAAATGTCAGATGGCAGGGCATTTCTTGGGAAAACCTTAGAGATGACTGACACATCCAGAAATCTGCACACATAAAAAACAATTTCAGAGTAACGAAGATGCAAACACACCTTCCACTCATCACACACATATACCTCCACACTCTTGCTGTGACATTTGAAGGACAGCGGCCTGGAGGGAAAACTGGTTTCAAGAGGTTAGATGAGGCAAAGGGCTGGCTGGCCGGCCGGTCGAGGGTGTGAGGTAAACAACACCTCAGAGTTCAGTGTGCATGCCTAATGTGCTTTCTCGCGCTGACGGCTCCGCTGGGCACTGCTGCCGATGACAAGCTGTCTGCAGAAGTTCCCTCTTCTGCAGCATCTCACTGCTGTTTGTTAACTTCACTCAGCTGTCCGTGTCATCCATGGACTCGTCCTGCTCTTGTGTCTCCATCCTGTCTTCTGCTTTCCGTTTCTTTCTTTTAACTGTTCCAATTCAGCTGCTCTCAGGACCAATTCTTTCAATGTAAATAACGTTTGTGAAGATGAAGAGTAGACGTATAACATCGTATGGAAAAACAATCTTTTTATATTTTTATAGTCATGTTCTGGAACAAAACAACAGTTTCTGACTAAGACTGCCTTTTTTGTGGTTTCATAGCAGCGGTCAAAAACATTGGGACATTTCTTTTACCTTTGCACATTTTCTTATAAGATGCATACTAATTATATTTCCATTATCATTAGCAGCAATGCGTACATGCAGCTCAAAATACATAAATATGTACAATTGTGAATTATACACTTGGAAAGTGTGTTTGGACAGAAGGCAAAGCAGTTTTGGTCCTGGGTTGACTATGACTTACGTACAAAGTAGAGCCTAAAAGTAGCAAACTACAGGAAAGTCAAAAACTGATAATGACACTTTTCCAAAAAATCTTGTCTTTGTGCTATGGTTAAGTGCTGCCATTTAAAAAAAAACATAAAATAAAATCTTAGATCAAAATCATCTGGCTTCACCTAAAGAATCTATTATCACTCCCACCTGAGCTCATAGTAATGAGAAAATTAGTCACAAACTAGTTTTCTGTCAAATTTGACATCTTTTGCCTTTCAAGTCCTATCACATGATGGCATTGATGACAACACTCAACAGAACGATGGAGGTGTATCCTTGTTTATTACTTGTGTATACGGAGAATATTTCTGAAAATTGATTTGAGGTTCAGACAAGAACAGGTGAACTTTGAGAAGCCAGTAGTAGAGGTGGAAGCATTACTCTACACATAGATAATCATGTCCATAATAAGCTGCGATATGTGTACTGATTTACACTTTTAATATTGTGTTTGTGATTCTTTGAAAAAAATGATTTACATGTGATTCACGGGGCTTCATTGATGTCTGTACAGTGACCTGGGCTAATGAGTAATGGATAATTTGGATATTAATTTTGTAACAAGTTGCTAAGAGATAAGAGTTTGCATAAACTATGTCCAGTGGTATCTTTTTTTAGTACATATAGCTTCGGATCTTAAAGTTAGCCTTAGAGATATCCAGATTTTTTGAAAAATTTAAAATGGCTCTGGTCAATATTTTTAAAAAAAAAAGGTAATTAGAAAAAAAGACTGAATAAGGGTAACATGGTAAAATCATCTTAAGTTACTGGCAACTTTTGAAATCAGACTCAGTATGAGCTGTTGCACACACAATGTATAAAGGCACACTTTGTTCACACAAAGATTTAATGCGGTGTTACAGCTCATATCTGACTGTTAAAAGCACATAGAAACAGGACAAAATGTCAAAACTGAATCAAGCCAGGTAAAATTCTGCTTTGCATTCTGTCTGAGCACAGCTTTACAGCTATTGTATAAGATATTACTAGTGGTTTTTACCCCCCGACCTGAGTTCAATAACCTCATTTGTTCAAGTTGTCCAATTGGAGCCCATCTCTTCTTCTTTGACTGGTATCTGAGAGGGCAGAGGTGCTTTCCGATTGGGTGTTTCAGACAAGTAAAAGTGAAAACAGACACTGATGAATTCTTGTTGTTCTGAGGAGATAAAAATCACATTGACATCATTTACTCAGGGAACATACATGGAACATTTATTGCTGTGTTGTCAGGCTTAATCTTTTGATGCCATGTTCATTGACAACGATTCGTCTTAAAAAGATATAATAGGACAATATATCTTTGAAGCTAAAACAGCCCTTGGTTGCTTTGCCTTTTCATCTTCATCCTTATACCACAAGTATCCCCCTCGCTGACAAACAGGACACTTCAGGGAAAGGCAAGTCACTTTACCTGAAGTTATTTACACACACACACACACATACACCCATATAATTGCCTTGCCCATCGAAAACAAACTCCTTATAATAAAACATAGTAATCGTTGTGATTTTGCATGATAAATGAGGTTGAAACCTCACATTTTCCCACATCGCCTCCATGTTTTGTTCATTCTTGGAAAAAATTATTTAAAACAACAGTCTACCTCAGGCATCAGAATCCTCCTTTTGAATGAAGCAATACTCTAAATGGCTGAAACCAAAATAAGTTTTCATTAAAAGAGAACAAAAAAAGCAAAAAAAAACTTTGCACATTTTTCTTTAAATTAAACAATAAAATTAGAAAGGGTTGCTACAATGAGATGGAGAAGATGAGTGCATCAAAGTATCATGTGATAAAGTAGCATACTGTATTGCAATCCCAGAACCATGCTTAAGGTGCACTAGTGTGCCCATAAGCGATATGTTGTGATGTAACTCTAAAATTAAAGCTTTCATCGTGATGGTGTATGCTGTCAGAGGTTTTCAGTCATGAGGCTACGTGCAAAGAATGTTGCAGCCATGTTCGTGAGCTAGAATGTCCACAAGTGGTGAGTGAATATGGCTGTTCCCATTTCTGGTCGTCCACAGATTTCAACTCATGGGAAACCACGACAAAAAAACAACTCCCAAAGTCCTTGAGGAGCAAGTATTCCCATAGGAAAATGTGCAGGGGACAATCACTTCAGCGCACACGTTTCTTTGAAATTTTTTGCTTTGTCATTTTACGCACCGCCCTCAGTTAAAAAATTTTTACAAAATTGGAAGCCACTGGCAGACGAAAAGTCCTAGACAAGTCAAAGACACTGCAGGGATTCAATAAGGACAAACTAATGGCAATACGCAAACGTGCCTATTCTCTTGTCTACAAAAATAGTGGAATAGGAATCACATGGTTATCACCCGACATTGAAATCTTAGTACACATCTGTATATAGATTAAAAATCATGGTTAGATGCAATCCCATCATGCAGTCAAGGTTCTTTGCAAGGATTCGTTTCATTTAGAATCCTTGAAAATGCTGAGAAAGGAGTGCAGTCCAAAAGAGTGCACTTAGAGCTCCATTTCAGTGCACAAAAAGCTGCTTCATGCACACACTTAGGTGCTCTCTGACAGGATTTCGAGTCCTTTCTCCTGCCTCTCTTTCACACTTATTCCCCCATGTTTATGAGTGAGAAATGCTGGAGATAGAATGAAAAATAACCAATTTCACGAATCACTTCATGCACAGTTTTACATCCACTGTCCCTCAATTTATTTCCATTTTCATGATGACCAAGTTGACAGACACACAATGTCGATACCTATAGTCAGGTTTCAGAAACACTGAAATGTGGTACAGCCAGCAATGAGGATGATTTAATTCATGCCTTGGATACCTGAGGCAGTGCTCGGGAACACAAACACAGACCCGGACCGAACTACACTGAACTTTCCATCATCCTCACGTTGAAGTCGGATCTAAGCTGAAGGTCTGCCAGGAAAGACAGATATTACATCTGCCCTTCCTTTCCCAGTCTACTTTCCACCTTGATGTATTCCATTTCAGTAGGTCCTCTACAAGCCTAAATTTAGCCCTGTCTTTGAGACATAAACAATTTTAAACAGTCTCTTGAAATGGATTGGATTTCTTATTTTCAACCCCAATAAACTCGACCGATTAGAGAGAGGAGGAAACTGCTTCAGAGCAATACTAACTCGCTATTGCATCTTAAAGGTTTAGCTCCCTAACATCCTCCTCGACTGACTTCCTGTTGTAAACAAACACCGCTGTTTTTCAGTGTGAGCACAACTTCCCATCGGATCCTGCAGGAATACATCTCCTAAGACAGCAGAGGAGCCACTCCTCTGCCCATGGGCGTTTACTCTATGAGCCAATTCTGCACCATCAACCATAACCAAGGCCATTCCCCTAGATAACACATACAGGAATTGTCAAAAATGTTTATAAAAAAGCTGAAGGGCAAGATGAGGATTTGGTATTGAAATACCGAACATCATGTTTCATCAGACCTCTGTCTCACTGATGAAGCAGAGAGAGTGAGAGGAACGGCAATGGGTTTAGTTCCAAGAAATGGAAAGACGAAGAAAAACGAAACAGTAGGTTTCATCTATTTTTTCGACAAGACCCCACTGTTGTTTGGCTTGAGCTCTTCCCTTTCAAGCTGTGCTCTGCATCTTTTATAACTCCAGTTCCCTCTCCTCTTCTGCTGTCACCTAGTACTCCTGTCCAAGGGTTGGCCAAAAAGCCCTGGGGGTCCATTAGCTCCATTGCCATAATTTCCCTGCGGCCTTCCCTGCACCGGGAAGACAGCAGAAGACCCCCCTTGTCAAGGCTACCTGTGCTGTTGCACTTCTTTACTTGTCCTCCAGGGCATAGGATGGTGCTAGGCGGCAGCAAAGATGTCAGCGATACGCTGCTCAGCGCCTCTGATAAATGTTCACTGTTGCCCGCTTGGCTAGAGCCACAACCACCGATAGACGAGCCAATGCCTATGCCCAAGTCTTCATCTGAAGGGTCAATGGAGTCGTCACGATTGTAGCCGGGGCTTGTGCTGCCTCGTCCACTGCTCTGGCTCCGTTGGTGTCCCCTGGTGGCCAGAAGGGTTACAGAAGATGGAGGGTTCACCCTAGGCTTTAGGGCTTGAACTGGAGAGGAAATAGTAATTCTGTCTTCAGGCTGTGAGATAGGGCACATGGGTGATAAGGAAGCTGTTGGGATTGGCAATTCCAGGTTCTGCGATGGAGAAACACTGAAGCTCAGTCCTTCTTCCAGAGTTGTCTGGAGGCTGCCTTCAGAGCTGCCAGTGGCAAGGGACGAGTCACTGTGGGATGGGTGCTAGAGAAAGGAGGAGTGGAAAAGAAAAAGTGAACGCATTGACTAATATGTTTTCTTTTTTGAAAAGTACATCTGCTCACATAAATTTCATTCTCATTCATCACCCTATGTGCTATTCTTCCACTGTTTTATTTAGTTTGTAACCTCCCTTTGCTTACTTGTGCACAGAGCATCTTTCGAGGGGCTCCAGGGGAGCGGAATGAGACCCAAGAGGCTGGGGAGGTCAGCCTGAGGCCTCTTGACAAACGCAGGCTCCGACTGCGCGAAGGTACCGGGATGGCTGCTCCTGCAGAGTGGAAAAACTCAGCAGGCAGATGAAAGAGGGTAGAAATGCCACTGGCCCCCTTTTCCTCGTCTCCTTTGCCTCTTTCCTTGCTGCTGATGCTGGAAATCCCACCTTCAGGAGAGAACCACAGTGATTCATTTCTAGACTTCTTTTCAGGAAGGCTTTCTTTTATCAGCGTAAGTCATCTGCTTCAGCGATGTATTTTAAATGTGATTTTGGTTATTTTAATTTAACAGCTATTTTGGAAGCATGATAAGCACAAGGTATGAATATAGAAGAGCAAATTATTCCAGCAGTTTTTCCGACTCTAGAGGTTTATTACTGCAGTAAAGCATTCAGTTTGGTATTGGTTTTTGGCTTTGACTTAATTCAAATTAATATTTATATATCTCAGTTTAAGCACTACTTCTAATGCCAAACTTGTCATAATGTTTAGTGTTATGTTTTTACCTTCCTCTTCTTCTCAATGGACTCATGAAGTGGTGAGCAAATCAAAACATTACCTCAAACCACACTTTGATTCATTTGATTGATCATAGTAAGATTGAAACACAACTTTCTTCAAAAATAGCCTTGTGGGAATTTACTGACCAGGAGAGCAGAGAGGCGAGCACATCTTTGTGTGGTATGTTTGCATTTCCATCTCTTGCAGTTCAGTCTCTGTCTCTGTGTCCGAGCTTGAAGCCCTGCATTGCAGGGACGCCCCCTGACCTTGATCCTCAGTCTGATGACCACCTTCATGGCCGCCTCCTCCACCACCGGCCTCATCAGAGTTATGGGAGCTACTGCTGCACCTTCCCTAAAGGTGAACAAGGAAGGGTGCAAAAATCTTCAGTAAGAATGAATGTGATTATCTATGGTAATGCAGATAAATATGTGAACTGTTTTTCCAAAATGGACAATTTTCAATATCAAAATCTTAAAATTTATGGAGTAAGAAATTTAACTTGTAAGAAAAGGTCACATGTATAAAATGACAAATAAGAACACTTAAATGTGGTCCATAAAGTCTAATGGATTTTCCAAAGGGGCAAATCAAGCTTAAACTATTGTACACGCAATGTGACAATTCCTAGTTGAGAACAAAATTATTAGAAAATGAGAACAGAACAATCCCTGAGGCTTTGCACGGATATTAAACATGTCCTCTGATTTACATCATTCCACTGGCTTTTCATTTAAGTGCCTCTTAAACAGTAGGAAATTATTATTACAAAACATGTTAATGTTTTTATATAAGAAAAAAATCGAGCGGGGAATTTCTGTTTCTAATATACATTGTCTTGGAGAAATGTACATACGCTTTCACATTACAACCACAACCTTTAATGTATTTTACTGCTCTGATGTGACAGCCCAATATAAAATAGTACCATAATTTTGAAGTAAGAAACAAACAAAACATGGTTTTCAAATCCTTTTTTTAAGAAGAAAAATTTGATTAATTGTTTTAGTGTTATTTTCTGTCTGCTGAGCATGTTGTGTCATTTGAGGGTCAAAGGAATATTTAGTAAACTGTGGATCACTAGACATGCATACATTACTTACTCTAAGTATTGGTGTCAAAAGTTTTATGTTGTGGAAAACTGAATTTTGGAAGTATGTGTTTTTCCTATCGATTTTTTTTTTTATTTGCAGTGATGAGATTTATTTTTGCTAGTATAAAGACCTGAACATAGTTTTGTATTTTGTCTTCATGATTACATGAATATCACAAATTAAATAAGAACAGTTCAATTTAAGAAATTGGAGAATAAGTAGGGTTTTTACCATATTACGTTTTTACTTTTACTTGAGTAATTTTAAAGCATTACTTCAATATATTTTTACTCAAGTAGAAGTAAATAATGTTCATTTAATAGGATCTTTTAGCAACTCTACCCACCTTTGAGCATGCCTATATCTTATTAAGTTAGCATTTTAAATGACAGATTTTTAAATGACAGATTGAACAGTATGCCTTGAGAGGTCCAAATTTGAATCTCAATAGCACATTTAAAATTTTCTTTACAGCAAAAACACAAGTAATATGTATCTTTCTGGAATTGTAAGTTATTGTAGGTGTAGTGGGATTATTGTGAACAATATGAGCTTTTGCTTAAATGAGTTTATTCCATCCTTGTAATAAAAAAGGCCTTGTACATTAGCAGTAGCTCATAGCAACAGTGAGTCCCCTCAGAGAGCAGCATATCGATTTTCATTAATTTACTGTAGATTAACCCTAAACTCAGTATTTCAGTAAGGCATAATGGTTATAGAGAAATGCTCTCCATTCTACAGGGGAGTGAGAACATAATTTGACTGTGGAAAGAGATTAATATGCTACCTGCAAGACATGATTTCTAAACTATGCCATGCTAAGTTTGTATTTTTTCATCTATTAACCCCCTTCTTCTCCTCTTACTTCAGTCATTCTCTAAAATGTAGAAGCAGAGAATCAAAGTCGTACTTTCTGATTTCACCTTTATCTGGGTATCCAGAAACAAGAAGCATTACCCTGTTACAAAGAAATTGATAAGGAACAGAGATAGAGGGGCTGAAGGAAAGTGCAGGACAGATGTGTAATTACCAGAGATGTAAGACTGAAAAAAGGTGAAGCATAACAGATAATTTCTTCACGGTGAGACTAAGTCAAAGAAAGGTAGGCATGAGAACCAGAGAGGAAAAAAAGACTACAGGGAACATGGGGCAAGGATTTATTCATGAGATGGTCTGAAGTGGTTAGAAACTGTGGGCTCCTCAAAGACAAGATATTTTATCCTGATACATACAGAGCAAGAGATAAAGAGGCCTTCGGAACACAATATTTATATTAGAAATATCACTATAACTAAACTGAGACCACTAAAACAAAGCAGAAGTATTGTTAACACCTGTCCCAAGGTAATCCAGAAAACTTCTATTTGCAGTTATTATTTCTAAGGTGAACTATTAAAGGCCTTTATCAAACATCCAAGGAAAACACTAAAAACTTTTCAATTAAAAAAGATGCAATGGAAGCTCTGTTAAGAGAAGGGAACCTCATTTTTCTTCAATTAATTATTAAAGAGACCATGAGAAAATATAAAAATTATTACATAAAAGTAAAGCTAAAATCAACAGGTTTTTGTATGATATATTTTATATTATATATATATATGAAATCAAATCTATCTATCACCAGCAACATGTGTTTGAAAGTGCTTTACATGATAAAAATACAACACAATGAACAAACAAAAACTAAACATGGTATTACAGTACAATTCTGAGATCCACACAGCCAGAGAGGACACGGGGAAAAAAAAAAGAAAACAGATCTTTTTCAGGCTTTTGGCAGTTTACATCTGAGAGTAAGTGTGTTATGGTATTTTTGGTATCTTTTCCAGGTCCTTTGAGTTACTATTTTTCCTATAATGTGTTGGACTTAATCTTCTCTTTCAACCTCAGTTTAAACCCACCTTCCCGTCTTGCATCAGCAGTATGTAGCTGGTATGTTCGTCCAGGCTCAGGTCATCAGGGAGAGCAGGAGACGAGGACTTATCTGAGAGTTGCTCCGACTTCAGTGATGCCTGCTCAATCTCTGCCATTCTGATCTGCTGCAAAGAGTTCATTTCACTTACTGATGCCTTTAAAAGCCAAAGAAACACGAAACGGTGACCACTTCCATCATCCTGGAAGAACACAACCTCATCAATGCTCACTGTGACTATCTCTAGCATGGAAGACCTTAAATATTTACATGAATATCTGCATGAAAAAGTATGAAAACATACAAAGATCTTTCAGGATTTTTTTTTGATTATTCATTAGCTCTAATATACCAGCAAAAGCATCACAGACAAAAGAGACAAAACCTCCTCCAAGATGCACCAGTTGTTGACAATTCAGAGGCAATAATGCTGTGGGATGTGTCTGTAAAGAGAGCATGGTGAGACATTTCAAGCAAATACTTTGTAATCATCAGCTGTGTCCCATTTTCTAATGTGATATTAGAGATTTTTCAATTACTCCTTGAAACCAGTTTTCTTTAATTCACAGAACATGCAGATCAGCTCATGTGCTCTTTCTCAGCAATATTTCAAACAAGCTGAAATCGTAAATGCTGTCTGGGCATTCCGGCAGTATTTCGTAGAGTTGGTAGAGCAATAAATAGTCAGCGTGAGTGGGGTGGATTAACCGCAGCACTTAAAGCGGGCCAAGTGAAATTCAATGGAGCGAGGCTGGTTAGCCATGTATTAACACGTGCACAAAGCGGCTCATAAAGAGAGATTCACTGCTGATATGAGCCAGTTAATCACCACTGCCACAGATCCCAAAGAGAGCGAGAGAGAGAGACGTAATGAAGCAAAGCAAAGACACAAGGCACAAGCACAGCAAAGCGACTCATTAGCTCAGAGAAACACTTCACAGTTGTGCTGTTCTGATTCATGTAGTAGCCCTCACATGTGGTACTTTGTGGCAGGAACGTATCTGACTTGTGTCTCATAGGTGGGCAATAAATAGCCTCGACAAAGACCTCTGCAAGCTTCCAGCAGGTGTTTTTATCGACGCGTAACAGAAACTGCGTCTTTCTTCTTGTGTTCTTCGCTGTGCCTTCGGGGAGAACACAGAAGTACAAAAGGCAGAGGAAACTTTGCTACTCCAGAAGTATATTTGGTAATTTGGCAAACTAGAAGTATTCACTTCAGTATAAGAAAAGGGAGAACATTCAACAGAAAAGGGGACTGAAAAGAAATGAAATTTCTTGTCACCAAAGCACGAGTCACACTGGCCAGCACACACTGTTCATATAAGTTTATATCATATAAGCTCCAACCCCGCAGGAATAGCAATCGCAAGATAATTTCCTACTCAACACACAAAGGTTAACAACAGGCTTTACAGTAAATGTACTGCTGTGATTACAAATGAAGCAATATAGAAGGATGCTGGTCTAAAGGAAGCATAAGGTCAACACATGAAGCTAAATTAATGGTAAAGGTTGAACTGTCACTTTCAGGTTGCCTCAAGGGCTCTTTACAGAGTAACATGATGAATTATTCTCCTCTTACACACATTAAGCCCAGATTTCCAGTCGGGCCTTTTAGACTCTCCAATCCTGTGAAGACTTCATAATCTAACAGTAATCTGTATGAAGATTAGCTGTACAACAGCTCCCTCCTCCACTTCCAAACCCCATTCGGCCACATATAAAAATAACATCCTTTTACATTTGCCACCTTTTGTTGAGCTACAACATGTAAGTTCAATGTATTTCTTGTGGATTTAATGTGATACACCTAAACCAAGTCATGGTTAACTGTCTGCATTTGTATATAACTCCGCTGGGTTGATGAGTGTTTCTCTACCAGCTTTCCACATCTGTTAACAATTTTTTTGAAAAAATATCTCAAACTCTTCAGATTGAGATCCCCTGTCACCATCAGTATCAAGGCTTGCCAAATATTCTGCATTGGATCAAACTCTGGCTTCGACTGGACCATTCAAACAATTCTGTCCGTTTTGATCTCAGTTTTTCTGTTGCAGATACAGCTGGATGTTTAGGATGGTTATTTGCTGGATGGCAAACCTCCACCCAAGTCTTTAGTAGCCACTCACAATATTTCTCTTGTATTTTTCTCCTGTCCTCTTTCCATCAACTCTGATCATGACAGATTCTCTCACCTGAGCTCTGGATCTCTATAATTACAATGAACATGTTGGCAGCCTTTCTGACTAGATGATTAGTGAGTGAGTGATTTTTACTTGTAAGACATTTTTAAAACTGTAATTGAATGTTCTTCCAACCTTGATATGTTTAAAGCTTGGGATATAGTTTTTTTTTTTTTTTTTAACCAAACCCTGCTTTATACCCCTTCATAACTTTATCCTTGACGTGTCTGTTGTGTTCCTCGGTCTTCATGATGTTTTTGTTCACTACTGAACAAATTTCTAAGGCCTCCACAGAACAACTGTGATCTTATTGAGATTAAATTACACATAAGTGGACTCTATTTACTAGCCAGGTGACTTTTTAAATGATTTTGCAACACTGTGTCTAATTTAAGGGAGTCATAGTACAAAGTGTCTGACCTTTCAGATTTAATTTTTTTTTACATCACATAAAATTCTAATAAAATACACTGACGTTTGCCATTGAAACGTGACAAACTACGAAAACACAAAAGGGGTATGAATACTTTGCAAGGCACTAGCGCTCGAAATAAACTGGAGCGGAACTGCTCCAATATAGCAAATCAGAGACCAAGCATGGACAGCAAAAGGAGTGGAAGTGCACAGAGAGGAGAGGAAACATGTAAACGAGAGAAAGAGAAGATTGATGGTCTGACAGCAGCTGCAGACAGGCAGAAAGCGAAGCTGACAGGTGAGGAGGTGTAGATCCCAGTTACTTCCTCCTCTGAGCTGACCCACTGCACTTTGTCACTGTGATGGACAACACTTGCGCAGGACAGTATGTTTCTAAGTGCTTGTTGAATGCAAGACTTTCCTGTTAACAAGACACCTTGGAATATAAACTCAAGGAGACTGTGGGTGGCCGTGTGTGTGCTCTCATGCAAGCATACAGTCATGAAGGATGGGTGCATTTGTGAGCTCATGCAGAGTGGCCTCAGTAATCCATTAAACAGCCATGCAACATGGTTTCATCAGTGTATTTTCATATGGCATGCAAATGCATCTTCTTGAGTATGACCCTCAAGAAGATATGCAGTACATTCCAAACCCCATTCGGCCACATATGGGGCCGAATGGGGCCCCATATGGGTTTTCTAGGAATAATCAAGAATAACTCCAGAATTAATTGGATGGTCTACCTACACACTAGTCCATTACAGTCTGAAATCCATCAGCTGGCAAAATCGTCCATGTTTGTACAGATAAGTATTTATGAAGGCTGATATTTAGATATATAATTTCTGTTTTGACTCTTCATTAGGGCTCAAATGTAATACAAACATGTTAAAATTAATCATCACATCTAATAGCAGCTGCTTTACAGATGAAAAAAATATGTGCAGAAATCTCTCATATTCAGCAGATTTATATCAGGTTTTCTGCATTTTACATCAGTGAAATGCAAGTGAAATTGTAATAATTTTTCATTTTTTTGTTGACAAAAGAATGAAATGACATTTATTAACTTCAAATACTGCAACACACAACGTGATAAAGCAAAAGCAAGTACAGCGATTTTTTTTCTCAAGGAGGAACAAAAGCAATTGCGTACTGAAGTATAATAGAAGACACTGAAGATGCTGTGTTCGCTGAAACATTGAACGTAGTTGTTAGCCCTGAAAATTACAGCAGCTCTGAAGAAACAAAACTGGTCTCTAGACCAGTAGTTCTCAAACTTTTTGTGTTACCTCATTGTAGATACAATTCTTTGGGGAAAGAAAAAGATTGTAGTCAGAATAAAAATACCCAATATTAAATTTTTTTAAAATTATTTTAAGTTCAAAAAGAAAAAGTAATCTTACTTTTATTCCTCTTTCAGGTTTAAGAGCAAAGAAAAATATAATCTTAACATGTCTTCATTTTAAATGAAAATTAGAACATTTAGTGCTTAGTTTGAGGCCTAAATGTTTGAGGTTCTGATACACAGTTATTCATTTATTACACAGTTATTCTGTTGAGAAAAATGTATGGTGAAATTGCATGAAGACACAACTAAAGTGGCAAAACAATCCCGCTGGTTACTTTTAAGTTAAAACACTTTGCAGTTTTATAGCAATGTAGGCTGTTTTTGTTTATTTTTTATTTTTATTTTTTTTACAAAGAGCCATAATATGTTTCTAAAGTTACTGATTGTAGACCTGCTTTATTGTTGTCCAGTCAGGTTTGCAAGGGTTCCTGAATTTTTTTACATTAAACATGTTTTTTTCTTTAGTTTATAGGTAAACTTAGGATTCCACTGTGCTTGAACCACTAACATTGTTTATTTTAACATACATCTCAACAGCAGGTCTGATTTACATTTAGTGAAAAAGTAGCACAGTTTGAAAAGCACAGATGTAGTATTATGCTCCCTCATTAAGCCTATGGATTTCTTGCTAAAGCTAATTTTTATTGCAAGTAATTCCACTAAGAGGAGGCTAATCTTGCTGCTTTGTTTTTTTTTTTTTCTTCTTTTACCAAGATGTCTGTATATGAAGTTTGAGGAGATGAAAATTACTATAATTAACAAAAACTAATTAATAAATATTTAATTGCTTAGAAAAGTTTTAGATTTTTTTTTTTGCTTCTGTTCAGGTTTTTAAAATTTTAAACCTTCCATATTCTCATACACAGCCCTGCCCAGGGTTGTGTGTGTGTGTGTGCCGAATAGTGTGTTCAGGGTGGTACCTCTTGCGGGTGGCCCTTGCAGTCTTTGCAAACGGGCGGAGAGGAGTAATGGTGGAAGACGGAGCCGGAAAGGTTGTCGATCATCAGCATCTCCCCATCTATTGTATCCTTGATTAGGAGAGATACGCTGTCCAACCACTGGCTCTCCTGGAACACATACACGCACACACGCAAACAAACACGCGCACGCACGCACACGGACAGAAACGCACACGGGACGGAGGCCAGCAGACCAGGATGCACGCAGGCGCAAACATGTGCACATGCGGACATGCGAGGACAAAAAAACACGCAGGGAAATGCATACACCATTGGAAGGATTATTAAAGAGCCCGTGTGTACACGCAAGGCAGGCTTTCGCCCTTTCTTTTTTTTATTTTTTTTTATTTTACGTTCACAAACCGCAATTGTTCATTCATATACAGTGCCTTGCAAAATTATTCACACCCCTGATATTAATTATCACATTTTTGCATTTTATTTTTTGGGGACATTGTGTCATCGACCAACACAAAACAGTTCATTACTGTAAAGCTGAGGAAAAAGTTACACTACTTTTATTTTGTCTATATAAGTAACAATCTGGAAGGTTTTCAGTTGGAGTTAGGTCTGGGTTTCTATCACATTTATTTGGTTTGGTGCAAATTACTTCATTACACAATTTAGGTGGCTGATGGACAGACTCAAGTTTATGGCAGCCTTTACCAGGTTTAACACTGCTGAAAAAAAAGCATGCCCACAGCATGATGCTGCCACCGCCATATTTCACCATGGTGATGGTGTGTTATGTGCTAAGTTAATTTTCAATCTCTGAGGCCTTTTCCACACAACTGTACTGTGATTCAGTTATGCACAATTGGGCTTGATTTAATTATCAGGCAAAAACTAAAGAAAAAATTGCAGGCATTTTTTCTGAGGAGTTATAAGAATACAAGGCACTCAGCAAATAAGAAACATTTCTAAGCTTAAATAATTTGGAAAACTATGTACACTTTTTCTGCCACATCACAGTGATGTTTTGTTTTGGGTTGGTCTGTCACATAAAAACTGAACATCCATTTAAGTTTGACATTTTATTGTGACAAAATAAAAAAAAATGGAGCTTTGAATATTTTTGCAAAGCACTGTTCTTGTTCACCTCTACAGCAGTAAACGTTGTAGTGTCTAAGGATACACAAACGATTCATAGATAAAAATTATGAGGCAATTTGTTTTGTTGCTCGAAAGCACTGTCAGTGATTATGTAGCAATCATTCTCTCCTCTTTATAAATCTTTACTGTTTCAAAAAAAGAAAAAAGAAAAAAAGAAAGACAAGATCTCGAGTAATAAAGCTCCAAATGCTCATAAGTCGAGCCACATCTAATTTTACTATCAAATCCTTGGGCGCTCAGTGTGAAGCAATTACTTTTGATATATCACCTCAATTAGGCTGTTCAATACCTTGTTGAAACAGTTTTAGATTTAGGTATTTGCTTTTTGCTCTGGGTATATTATAAGCTTTAAAGTAATTGAGCTTGAATCACTCAGGGCTTTTTTTTTTTTTTTTATTGTCATCAATGATTCCCGCTTGCTTGAATCTCGTCTGCTGGATTTATTTCTGGAGACGCATCTACCGTAGCGGCGAAAGGAAACTACTTTGAGAACGAATATTCAAAACATGAATCCACTTCAGTTGAATGCATTGTGCCTGTAGCCAAAAAACTGTATTACATCAGAAGATATTTCCCAAAAGACACTGTGGAAACAAGGTCACTCCTCTTCAATTCCCGAATAAGCCCATTTTCATTATAAAATTCTGCAATGGTGCTTATGGGACTATACTTAGATCTGTTATGCAAACACACACCATCTCATATGACTCACGCGGCTTTATTACGTTTAGCCATGACTTATGTTTTCAAAAAAAAAAAAAAAATGAGGGGGTTAAGATTTCAAGAGCTACTGTACTGTGAGCTGCATATTACAGGAATGTTGTTGGTTTATGAAATAAAGCTGAAGAGCCACAAAGTGACTCTGCTGAAACTGGCTTGATACATGCAAGTGTGGAAAAAAACCACAAAGAAAACTGAAACTCTGTAATCCACAGGGAGGCTTCGGATATTTTGTTGAATGTGTAGGTGGAGCTTAATAAGAAAAAATAATGTTTGATTGACTGCCGTTGTCTGTGTGCTGGCCCCCATTAATAACTGTATTAGTGGACAACAATGGGCTTGTCTGGAGGGACTGGAAGTTGAGAGCAAGAGAGGAGAGAGCTGAAATTAATTACTGCCTCTATCTGACTGTCACTGGCTCAGCCATTATCTCTCCTCTCTTGTTCCTGGACTGTAACTGTGTGTGTGTGTATGTGTGGGTGTCTCAACTTCCTGCAGTGTAACCTTTGTAGCTTGTGCAGTTCTTTAGCAATGTTTCTGCATGAAGCTAAACACAATGAAAAGTCTTAAAAGAGCCCATCGGCTGTAGATGAAATTAGTGTCATGCAAAACTTTGAGCACCACTCATTTCAATAAAGGCATCTTCAGTCGGTCTAAAGTTAAGGAGGAAACATTTCAAGAAAGACTATTATTTAAATCTTTCCTATTTTAAAATGATAGAAGAGACAGCAAAATCATGCAAAGATGCAACGTTTCAAATCTTGATACCCCAACGGATTTGAGGTTCAAGACCCTAATTAGTCAAGCTGATAACGTATTTAAGCAAATTCGAAAAATCACAGAAGATTAAATGTTTACGGCTGGAAGAACATGCACATATTCCAAGGGAACTAATTAGGGCCTTTTTTGGAGGTAAAACAATAACTGTTTATGGACAATAAAGCTGATTAAGTAAAACTGCATGGAAGCAGTAGCAGCAATGCACAACTGCAGTGTCAATCTGGCTTTGCTGCATCCTCACCAAAACAACTTGCAGAATGAGTTTAGTCTCTTTATGAAACAACTTTGGGGCAGACAAAGTTATCAAAGGATGCTCATTGTGTACAACGGTCATTTCATTTCACAGAAGGCAGAATTGATCCTCTCAACTGTTAGGCAGTGAAAGAAAGAAGGTAGTGAGTGAGATCACATCAACCAGCACAGCGGAAAAGAAACCAAAGATCCCTTTTTAATGAATAAATAAAAAAAAAACTGGAAATATACATGGTCAAAATGTTTGCACTTTTTCCTATTTGTCTTATTTATCTTTCACAAACCTAAGGGTTTCATTTGAAAATCCACACTGCATGTTGATGTAGAGACACGACTTTAAATTTGATTCTTCCCTCAAGAATTGCAGATATATTATTACTTTTGAGAAATTCCCCAGTTTGCTCAGGAACCAGAGTTTGCTGAGTAAATATGCTCCCTTGTTGAACACTTCATCTTCCAAATTTGTCCGGAAAGCAAGAACAATTGTGACCCTATAAAAATAAACCAGTACACAATTCTTCCATCATTTTACTTGCTAAGACTTGTTAGAGTCTGTGTGCCATGACCAATCTGCCTCAGAGTGCAGAAGTAAAGCAGGTATGGTGAATGTGCAAAAACAGCAAATTGCATGACTTTGTGAATTCACTCCTCTGTGTATCCAAGAAAACCAAATTTAAATTTTGATATATAGGTTATATATGTATATGAAATGAGCTCTGTTAATATTTTGTGGTGATTGGAGAATGTGATGGAAATTTGAGCTTGTGATTCAGCCAGTGGTTATTTTCTGACATATATTTGATTTGCAAACGTTTCTGCATGTTAGGTAGACGAGTCCCTTTAATATTTTTTATTTTGTAAAAATTGTAGATTTTTGTTTTACACATTTTAATTTACTTGATATATTCAAAATCTTATTTCTTATATCTAAATACACTTCCTAATTTGAAGAAATGAGATTCCACGTCATTGAGCCTTATAATATTTACATATATGTTTCATCATGGACACTAACCTATAACCTACATGAAATGTCCGATTCTGTTTTGAGGAACTTTTGTTGTTCAACTTTTACAACACATCTTTTTCTGTATTTCAGGCCTGCAGTATGATTAAAATAATTTCATAAGGAATTATTTTCCTCAACTTTTTTGAGTAGAAAAAGTGGTCAGAAGATCAACAATCTGTCAACAGATGTATGAGAAAAAAATATTAGATTTATTAAAAACTATTTTCCCCAAAGAAAAATTGGAAATGGAAGGGATTCCTCCAACTTGCAAATCATTAATTCGAGTAATATGATTTTCAGTGCATAAACAAAGCAGGAAATCACAGATCCCAAAGACAGCTCTGCATACAGAGCAGTCATTCATGAAATGCTGATGAACACTGGCTAAAAATTACTTTTGAAAACAGTGTGACTCTCAGCAGAGTAGAACTGCATTCAAGACTTTATTTATTTATTTATTTTGTATTAAACAGACATTCTAAGTTAGCCTTATTGATAAGTTTTGTTCTTGTCAGATTGGCAACATTTGAGATGGAGGAAATCATGTTTATGTGTCATAATTTGCAAGTTTTTTGGACCTTCATCTGTGTTTCTAATTTTGACAATTTCTTTATTATTTCCTTAGATCTGGTCTGAGTTCATTCCTACTAGCATGTTTACTTCTAGCATACACACAATTTTTCAACAACTTTTGATCATCTTTTTTGGATAGACAAAGTTCAAGTTTTTTAACTCTTAAATTAAATTATTATGCAAATGTGCATTTTTTACTGCACTCGAGCACCTAAAATAACTTTCATGCTGGCACACGGCAAAAACCCAAGAATCGGGCTTTGTATAAAATATGCTGGTCTGCTTGATCCCTTACCGCATCACTCTGGAGAAAGAGAAAACAGAGCAGGGAGGATGGATATAGAAAAAGCGGGGGTGGATCCTGCCACTGCATTAACTTCTTTTGTCAGCCAGCACCGAACTAAAAATGGCTCTACGCAGCCAAGATTAGCTCTACAAAGGTGAAACTCCTCTCGGCAGAGGGTGAGTCATCTTTATGTTTGTATCTGCGTGGATATCTCAGGTGATCGTTGGATATTTCATAATAGAAGCGTGAGTCTCTGCGGACTGTCTCTTTCTTTCACACTGGTCTAGAAAGTGAAATTATAATTAACCTGCAAACATGAACCGGCAAGAACCCAAAATGGAAAAACAAAATGTAATTGGAAAAAACAAAACAAAACAGAAGAAAAAAAGTCAATACTCCGGCCTGTAACAAAGGTTGCTCTAACTACTAACGCAAAAAAAAAAAAAGGAACTTAAGCTATATATGACATAACTCTGTCTTTCATGTTACCAGTGTCACTGTTTTACTAAGGGATGTTTTTTGCTGCTTCATATTTTCACAAATATGTTAATTCAGCTGCTCCTGTGGAACAATGCCAACATAAGGCAATATTTTCTTATTTAATCTCTTCACTTGTTTCCCTTCTGATAATTACTTTGACATATCCATCTGGAAATGTAAATCCCAACACACTAAGCTTGAGGCGGTACAGTAACAAATGTATTGCAGGAAACTGCATGCAATTTTTGTTCATAATGTATGCATAATCTTTTACTTTGCATATTTAAAAAACGTAATCAGTCTATACCGTTTTATATTGCGTATGGTGTGCTACGGCATGATGCAGGGAACGAAGCCCACAATGTTTATTGAAATACTTGTGCATGCATGTAAAAACCTCTAAAAGAAAAGAATGTTTTACTGCAGCAGCAAAATTTCCTACTGAACATGTGTGCAAAACGCCTTTCCTGGGTAAAAACAACAAACTTTAATATTATTTTTTTAACCAAACAATCCATGCTCATTGGCATTCCATACAATAATCTAATAACATATTTTTGTGAGATTAGAGCTCGATTTGCATTGAGGCCTCTTTACTCTGGCAGTCGTAAACAAAGCTGAATCAATTTCCAAATGTCAGCGAGTTGGTAAACCTCAATTTTAGTCACCTTAATGCAACAAATGTGAAAAAATTCAAGGGTTCACTTTTGCAAGGCACTGTACGTCTTAAATGATTACCATTTGTGTTTAGCAATGTTTGTGAAAAAAGAATAAGAATTTAAGCTTACTAAGCCTTCTATTGACTTTTCCTTTATTTGACTATTCCATATCGTTCTGCTCTTCTGTTGTAGGTGTTTTTTCCTAAACGGAGCAGACTGTACTA
Source organism: Girardinus metallicus (assembly GCA_903067095.1). Lineage (NCBI taxonomy): Eukaryota > Metazoa > Chordata > Actinopteri > Cyprinodontiformes > Poeciliidae > Girardinus > Girardinus metallicus. The sequence continues at coordinate 7,206 of CAEGAE010068811.1, read as the reverse complement.
TGTACAATATTTAGATAAATAGGGCAAAAAATGCTTCAGAAAAAATACTGATACTGACATAGTGGTTTCTGTTGACAGATCTTGAGTGTAACATCACAGAGTGAATCAGTGTTTCGCAAAGAATTACTACTTCTGAAGCTAAAGTAGACATGTTTTAGATTATAATCTATTTCCTTCTTTTGACTGGCAGAAGTTTTCTATTTTAAAAGGAAGAGCAATTCTAAGTAGCTTTGGGAAGATTTTTGATTAAATTTGCGTACGTTTTTTTCCAACCTGGATCAGTCTGATCTTACTGTTTAAGTTTTGAAGCACTACTGCAGACATCCTCGTCCACCAACCGCAAGCATACAAAATGAGTCATTTACATTTTCACTCAGCTAAAAAGTACCCAGACACACACATACAGAAATACTCACTTGTGCTGGCGAATATGACTGAGGAGAATCACAGGAATTGTAAGGTCCCTGGTTTGTTACAGGATGTCGCAACCTCCTTCCTCCTTCCCCCGTCTCGCCTCTGGCACCTCCGCCCCTCTCCCTTCTCCCTGGCGCAGCTCCAAGCCCCGATCCAACAGTCAAAAGTCCTTTGTCAACCCCCAATCCCCCACAAGTGGGGGCGCCCATGCAACAGAGGGTGCCCTGGGCCAGCTCCAGCTCAATTTCTGCATCCATCTCCGCCTCCTCTTGGGCCTCCTTGTTGGAGTCGTCCAGGTGCTTCATCAGCACGGCCACCACCACATTGATGAGCACAAACTGGGCGGTGAGCACAAAGGAGACAAAATACATGGGCGAAATAAACTGAAGGCTCGGATTGCAGCCATAGTCCACACCGGGGTCATGGTTTGGTGGGCACTCCCGCAATGTGTCCTGGTGAGGCGTGAGATGAGGAAAGAAAAAAAACAAAACATAAAACAAAGTCACAGATTGTCAAAATCAAATAATAAGATTTACGCTTTAAGACTCCTGAAAGAATACAAAAATATACATTTTATGACATTCAATGACATTGGTAAGAAGTCCAATTTGTAATGTAATTAAGCTTTGCTCTTTAGTTGATATTAGCTCAGTGCTAAGTGTGTCTCTCTGAGAACAGAAAACAACAATATAAACTCTCAAACTGAGCAAAAATAAGTTTCTTTATCTGTCTCTCTGGGGGGACATTTTTTTTTGGACAGAGCCAAATTACGCTCTTTTATAATGTAACTAAGATAATAAATAGTTGATTAAAAGTATAAAGTACTGTATTTTAAAAGAAGTGCTAATTCATCAAAAGCGTACTGGAACACATGTTCCACCAAACTCTAAAAATATTATTGAAGAATTAAAATGAGTTATGACAAATTATTGATATAGATAGCTATGATTATATTCTATTAGAGCTTACACATTACATTAGGCTTGTGAACAGCTAAATGGGGCTATTAAAGGTCGCCACCAAATTGCAAAAACTGGCTGCTTCTCGCAAAAGTATTATGCTCCTTATTTTTTCCCATTTTCTCACATTACAGCAACAAAAGTCAGAGTACTTGTATGACAGACCAACACAAAGTGGTGTATAATAGTGAAGTGGAAGGAAGCTAATACATGTTTTTATTTTATTTTTTTCTTCAGATTGATTGGAGGGCATCAGTAGACATTAATTGTCAAGTTATCACAGATTCTCCATTTTGGTTAGGGCATCAATTGGGCTGTGTTAAAGGAGGAATATGCTTTGATGTAAACCATTATCTTGCCCTTCAGGCTGTATGTACTGGGGCCGCGTCGACATGGAGACGAACACAGTAAATGTGCACACTGCAAATGATTCCTTTTTCTTGCCACTCTTTCAGTAGTTTAATATATTCTGTCATAAGATGCTTCCACCTGAGCTTTGGATCAGTGCAGCTCCTCAAGAGTTACCACAAGCCTTTTTGGCTGCTTCTGTGATTAATGCTCCTCCAATAAATGCACTCAGATTAAAGTTTGGAGTTTTTCTATGAAATCACACTACAGCAATGAAATAATTCATTGAAATGCTTTTCGCAGCTTTTTACAGGAATGTCAATAGAAATTAACGTTACAATATTACAGCACCGATTAACTTTTTTTTTTTATTTTACTATCCAGACTGTGGATTGTCTTCCACTCTAGTTAACATGAACGCTGTGGACTTTCATCACAGCAAAGCTGAAGTGACAAGAGTTTTCTGCAGGAAGAATGCATATCTCAGCCAGGCTGTGACCACACATAACAATTTCAGCCCTCTGAGCTGAAGCTGGTCTTTTGTGTCTAATTTGGCTTGACATTTACACACTGTGCTCCTTCACAAAACATTTCCAATTTCAGAGTACATCCCCCTTTCCATCTTATTTCTATGCACATTTCAGACATTTGCTAAACTAAACCAGGCATTTTCTAACACACAAACATCATGTCTCTCTCTCTCTCCCTGTCCGTTCCTCTCATTGCGATGCCATCATGTTTTTAATTTCTGTTTTCATTTTGCCTCTGGTTAGGAAAAAGAATAATAAGTGGAACTTTTAACCCCTCTCCACTTGTGGCACAGTTCACTGGTGCCTCCCTGTAGTTTCCAGGACCAATATTCCATTTTCTCTCATGATTGCATCACCAATTCCATCTCAGTTTTACCCGCTTCTCACTAATTTATAGAAGATCTTCTGTTAATACGTAGATATATTTTTTTTATGTCTCAAAAGGTAGAATTCACTCTCAAAACCAGCATCTGCAGTTCACCTGCTTTTTTTATGCGCAATACAATCTGTGCTGCATAAATCTAATCTGAGGAAACTTGCTTCAGTATGATTTGTTTTCCCTTTACAGAGTAGGTACGTTGAAGAGGTGCTGATGGATGTGGAGTCATTATAAAATTGTATTTTTGCAAAGAGAGAGATCTAATCCTTGTAGTAAGCTATTCCATTTTTATCATCAGCAGATTTCAAAACTCAGCAACACATTATGGCTGTGAGATGTAGAGTGTTTCCAATTCCCTTTTCTGCCTTTTATATAAATTTCTGAAAACTTGCCTAAAATTAAGCTGCATCTGTGTGCTCTGTAGTGCTTTGTAAAAGGATGCATACTTCTTAAACTTTCTTAACATTTGACAGATTAGAAAATGATTTTAGTAGCATGCTCCATTCAGATATTTAAAGCTTTGGATATTGAACAAAGATGAATTCATGAGTGACAGACTAAAGGAGGATAAATAAAAACTTATCCCACATTTTTACTTTTTAAGGCAATTTGAAAATCAAAAATTAATTTTCCACTTCCTTCACAATTTTACACAACTCTGTAGACGAATCGAATAAAATCCAAGTAAAGTCCATGTAAGGTTGTGGTCGCAAAGTTACGAAACGTGAAAATGTTTAAGATGTGTGAATGCTATTAAAATGTGCTGTACGTCTATTTGAAACTTTCATGACACTAAATACAGTAAAAATTGACTGAGGGAGTCTTTTTACCTTCATGATGCCATTCCAGTTGTCGCCCGTGGAGACTTGAAACAAGGTCAGGAAGGCCATGCCAAAGTTTTCAAAGGTAGCGTGACGACTCATACCTTCACATGGATAGTCTTCATTGCAAACTAAGAGTGAGAGTGAGGTTAACGATGGAGCCAAATTAGGAGAGAAAAGGGGAAATACATGAAGAGGTGGTGAGAGGAAAATAAAAGCCAAGGAAAGGAATGGGACGGAATCACAAGAAAGAAACTATCAGTCGTTGGAAGAGAACTTTTCCCAAAATTAGAGATTCAGTGGCATTAGTGGCATGTACTGGTTTCCAGTGTTCTTCGAGGTCTGACCTCATGATTATTGTTTTTCTAATGTCAGAAAATGTAAACATAAAAGAGACATCATACCGCTGCCTCTGTGACAAAAGTAGAACATTTCTATCACAACTTTATTTTGTTTAGACAGAAGGTAACATTGTCTCTTTTAGGTCTATTCAATGAAAATTGCTTGGAATGAGGCCATTATATTGCCAAGGAAGAGAGATAGATGATATGAGATAGATCATTCAGCTTGAATCAGGTTAGTCTTGAGACACTGTTTATGTAACAAAACACTGGATAATGGCTTGATTCCCAAGGGGCTGTCAAGAATGGCTTCAGAAGAAAATACTTTAAAATTGGATAAATGCAGCACAGAATATAAGACGATCACTGGGGGAAAAGGTTAACAAAATTCTGAGTGAACAGGTCAAACTTGCTAGAGCAAAGAAAATTAAAGTCAAACTGTCCCTTGTCCCTATGACATGCAAAATATCAGATATTATGGGTCAAATTTCAATATTTTACATTTATATTACAGACCAACATAAGGTAGCTCATAATTGTAAAACGAAAGAAGTTTACAAGTTCAAGTCTGAAACTAAGGGCTTGTATATGCACTCAATTCTCCTCATTATAATACCCCTAAATAAAATGTAATCACACTAGTGGACCCACCTTTCCAAGCAATTGCTGCAAAAAGGTAACAACATACATATACCTTTTCACTATACTGAATTTAGTGAAAAGAAATGAGAAACTTTACAAGGCACAGCACTGTATAGTGATTAGATAAATATTGTTCAATATAAGTGCAATACACCTTCACCTGGTATCAATATCCCTTTGCTGAAGATAAATGGTAAAATCTTACCAAGTTCTCCAAAAAGCTCTACTCCTAAGGCGGCGTAGATGAAAAACAGCAGCATGAAGAGCAGGCCCAGGTTACCCACCTGCAACACATTGACATACATGAGTAAATGTGCATAGAAACACACAACAGTGCACATGCAAACAAAGCAACCTTTTATTGTGTAGCTGCCTTACTACGCTTATAAAGTTACAACACCTGCAACAAAACCATCAGTATAACAGCAATTCTCTAATCTCTAATTATCTGTTTAATGTGCAATGTGCATGTAACTGAAAACATTTAATTAAGTTTCATTTAGCAAAACGCTAAAGTCCAAAGTGTTAAAATGCAGCTTTAAGTAAACCTACAGCCATTAGAAAAGAAACAATTTCTTTAATTTCTTTTTATTAATCCAAACATTTAAAAACTGTAGAAAGTGCTTTTCAGTGAGATTTTCTCTGTTTATCCTCTTTATTTCTCCATAGGTAGGATAAACCTTTGCTTTCTGAATAAATACTGAACATATCAGCACTAAATGTGTTGTTACTCAGCTTTGTCTTGCTGCACTGTTCTTATATTGCCGTGTTCGGCTCTGTAAACTGCAGCGCAGACTATTTGGAGACTCTAACAAGTGAACCGTTAGTACTTTTTATGAATTTTGGAGTTTGGCGGTGTTGGGACTTGGCTCGGTTCCACTGCAAAACAACCTCCTGTTAGCACGACTTAAAATGGATGAAGATGTTAGACAGCGCTTGGGTCTAAAATCCAATCCCATCCAGCCATTTTCCATACATCCTTGTCCCTAATGGGGTCGGGAGGTGCTGGTGCCTATCTTCAGCTAACGTTCCAGGCGAGAGGCGGGGTCACCCTGGACAGGTCGCCAGTCTGTCGCAGGGCAACACAGAGACAGACAAAACAAACAATCATGCACACCCAGTCACACCTAGGGAGAATTTAGAGAGACCAATTAACTAACAGTCATGTTTTTGGACTGTGGGAGGAAGCCGGAGTACCCGGAGAGAAGCCACGCATGCACAGGGAGAACATGCAAACTCCATGCAGAAAGAACCCAGGCCGGGAATCAAACCCAGGACCTTCATGCTGAAAGGCAACAGTGCTACCAACTGCGCCACTGTGCATTACTGGGAAATGAAACAAATGCTGTGGTAGGGACTGCTCCACTGAGAATAAGAACATTTTTCTGGCTGCTAGAACTAGACATGTCCAAAAACAAAGTATTAGCAGCTAACCTCTTTTTTTTTTTTTTTTTTTTTTTTTGAACTTTTTATTTTCAATAACTCTTTTATATCAGTAGCTAAACTCTTGCTAACCTCTTTTTTCAGCCAAATACATTAGGCTGAAGGTTTTTCTTTTTCTTTTTACTTGGCATAGTTTAGGCTGGAAATTCCTTGGCTCCCCTTTGATCCTGTTGCCAATTCTCCTGTTCCTTTCTTTTGATAAATTTCAATAGATACTGACCACTGCAGACTGTTAACATCCCACAGAAACTACAGTTTGGAAGATTCTCTGATCCAGTCTTGTGCTAAGTTTGCTCAAACCCTTATTCTGTCCATTTTTTCTGCTTCTATCAAAATGTTTGTTTGCTGTCTAAGCAAGTGCCAAGATAAAGGGATGTTATATCTTATTCAAGTTACCTACCCATTATCATATTTTTATGCTTGTTTGGTGTAAGTTCTGTTGTTATACACCGTGTTCCAAATGATTATGCAAGTGATATTTTCTCAGATTTTCTTAAATGGTCAATGCAAATGATGGTCAGTATAACTTTCAAGTCATGAACTATTACAGTATAAATCAAATTTTACTGAACAAAGCTCTCAGTGAGAACAGTATTTTTTTTCAAAAATAAAAACCTCAAAATGCACTGTTCCACATTACTATGCACAGCAGATTTTTTAAACATTTTATGGATTATAAAGACCTGCAAATTCTTTGAATGTGCAGCATTAAGTGGTCATATGTACTAAAATCAAAAGCTATTTCAATCAAAAACATCTTAACAGACAGAGTTACATGTCAACATAGGACCCTTCTTTGATATCATCTGCACAATTCTTGCGTCTATTGAACTTGTGAGTTTGTGAATGGCACCAACTCTCCTCTTTTATGCCCATAACAACCAATGACAGTGGTATTCCTTGCAGCATTCATTGTCATGCATGAAGATGATTTTCCTACTGACGGTTCGGCTCTTCTTTTTGAACCATGAAAGAAAGTGATCAGTCAGAAAGTCCATATACTTTGCTGAGGTTATTTTCACACCTTCGGGGACCCTAAAGGGGTCGACCAATGATTCTCTCCCCATGATTTCGGCCCAAAAAATGACTCGACCACCTCCTTGCTGACGTCCACAACCATGTTGGGACGTAGTGGCCGTCCACCACCAATCCACTACTGCGTCCATCTGGAACATCCAGGGTTGCACAGCAGTCATCAATGAACAATTCTGTTTGAAAATTAATCTTCATGTACGGCTGGGCCCTTCGACCGTTTCTGCTTGTGAGCTCTGGTTAGCGGTGGCCGAATAGTAGGTTCATGCACCACAAGCCTCTGGAGGATCCTCCACC
>CAEGAE010068800.1:0-34923 GCA_903067095.1 Girardinus metallicus | reverse complement strand
AAAGGTGAGTCTATATTTTATTAGTTTATATGTGCAATCTTAGTCTTTTATGTATGCATGTGAGAAAAAAATTGTATACATGTGTGATATTTTATTTGTGTGTATGCGCAATTTTAATATTTTGTGTATGCGTGTGATAAAAATTGTATATGTGTGTGACATTTAAATAGTATATATGTGCAATTTTAATATTTTGTGTGTGTGTGTTAGTTTTTAGTAGTGTGTGAGAGACAAAACATAGATTTTGTCCTAAAAGGCCCCTCATACTTTATGTTCGAGCTTATGTCCGTCCCCTGGTCTGTTTCCTCCCCTCCTCCCGTTCATTCGTTCATTCGCCTCTAATCTATCCTCGGCCCCAGGCGACATTTCCCGTATTCTCAAAAAGGTATGGGGCAAGGTGAGAGTTCATCTATTAAACTCACTGAAGATGAAAACATAAACTAACAATTGGAGTATAGACATTTTTATAAGCGTATTTGTGAGCCTGCCTCTTTATTATTAAATTTAATATAATTTCAGATTTTTGTATAACTTTTCTTCAGGCTAACTTAGAAAGTGAGCCATTATTGTTACAGGTTAATTTTCTAAACTACAAAAATGAAACTAGAGGAGAAGCTCAAATATGAAAAATTGGACTGATGTTGATATCCGATAGTAACACTGCTGTTATGCCAGATTTACCAATATTTTATTTTATATATTTTTTTTATGTGATTACTCGATTAATCGTTAGAATAATCGATAGATTATTCGATTACTAAAATATTCGTTTTCAACAGCCCTAAGTACAGCTGTGTTTATACTCTGATTAAACTACATACAGGTGTAATCTCCTTGCTAATTTTATGCTATCTAAGGCGAAGTTACGCTGGGCATCAAAGTAAAGTGGGCTGAATAAAAATACAAGTTTACACTGTTAAGATTGGCCTCCACTTCTCAATTATGTTGGCATATCACTCAAAGTTCAGTCAATATAAATGCGTACAGGTTTTAACTGGTCAAAATATGGAAATCGTGTAAGGAGTGTGAATAGTGTGAATCATTTTGATACTACAAAATGTAAAAGTTTTTTGAAATTCAGATTTGGAATTTTTGGTGCAGTGCAGTTTCATTAAGTTGCAGCATATTTCCTAGCTTCTTCTGTGCCACTGGTGGAAAGGAGAATCATCTAAATGGATCAAAGAAAGTGTGTTTACTTTTGCTTTTAGCATCCTCTTTGATTGGCACTTGTACAGAGCAAGGGTGTATTTAGTTTTCTAGTTTAGACAGTGACCTGTCTGTTAGACACACAGCTGCTAAGTTTTGACTTCCTGATGAGTGTCATTCACACAACAGAACTGCCTCTTAACTATAAGAATAATAAATAAAACTAATTGTTGCTTGAAAATTGTGTTCAGATCTGAATAAAAATAATCAGGTCCCTATTAGAAAAATTTGAGATGAAAAGCAGCTCTTTTCTTGCAGCGAGCCATAAAGACATATTCAAGTTTATTTAGTCTGCAGCTAATAGGCGGGTTATTACAGACATTCTTGGTTTTGTTTGTCTTGAGCCGTTTATGCAGTAAATCCCACAGGAAGCGGGTTCATCAAGCATCATTTTGTGCACACGTCCAACAGAATAACCTCTGCCTTATCTTAGGGTCTGAGCCGAATGGATGACTGTCTGATCTCACACCAAAACAACATTTTTCAGCAGCTTATGAGTATTCATAGCAACACACATCTACCTCTCTATGTGGCCCATTATTAAGCAGAAAATCAGGATGTGTGAATCTGTTCGGTACTAAAGCTTTACTTGCATTTGGGGCAACAGACAAATGTAAAGGTGGACTGACTTTATTAACTTTTCATGTGTGTGTGTGTAATGAGCCTACATACATGGGCTTGAGAACTTGCATGTCTGTGTGTGTTTGAGCGAGATAATTATCTTGTTTGTCTTGATGCCGCAGCAGAGATTTTCTTTTGTCTGCCGTCACTGGCAGGACTTTCCTCTGCTAACAGAATGAGATTCTGTGGTCAGGATATACACTCCCAGTTGGCTCCATGGTGACTCCCTAAACCGGACCCTAATATTATAAAATAATACACATAAAGAGCAGTGTTTATATGCCCTGCTGACAAATACAGCTCTTGTCAAGGCACAGGAGCTGGACAGATAAAACATGTCTTTACGATAATGTGTTTATTTAAGAGAAAATAGAGGGACACTATTATCACATTTAGTTTAGTTTTATGCACAGCTCTTAACTATACAAATATCTGTATTGAAATTACATCTTACACTACAAAAAGTTCTCACAATTTATAACATTAGTCACATAGATAATTTCAAAAAATTATCTGGGAACAAATTAACTGTAGAAACTTCAAACTGTTTTTGTAACCGGGATGTAATTAGGTAAAGTTTGGTATTTAAACAATTGCGTCAATAAGGATCTGCTCAGTTTGTTTTAACCAGCTTTAATTAGCTTTTAAAGAAAATTCAAAATCTCTCAGGGACTGATTGTTTATGATGACATTAGTCAGATAGCAGATTTGGCTTCAGCATATCAACTGTTTTTCATTTTCCCACTTTGCGACTGAAAACTTAAATTTCTTTTTATTAACATAACAAACCAAACTATTTCATGCTTGACAGATGTAACATTTAGTAGCAAAATCTAATTTAAGAAGCATGATAATTTCAATGACATCTTTAAAGCATAAACTATCCGAGTACATGTACAACAGTGTGAGATAATGCAAGATATGCTGTTCTTTTGCTTTTATGCTAACACTGGAAAACTTGCAAATCTTACACATAAAGGCTTTATCCAACTGTGGCTTAGTAAAATAAATGCATGCCTAAAAGGAAATTGAGGAAAATAGGACAATAAAAGTAAAGTCAGATCATGTAGATCATGCAAAATTCCACAGAACTCATAAAGGAATTTTAACAAAAACTTAAAACTACTTACAAATGTTTGGCTTGTAATACAATTGTGAAACGTGAGGAAAACTACATCTTGTTTCAAAATTTTTTGCAAACATAAATCTGGAAAATAGGCAGGACAAGGCAAATCTACTTGTATAGCACACTTCAGCAGCAAAGTAATTGGTGTGTTTACGTGATGAAAACATGAAACAGCAAACAAAAGAAGGTGGTGAAAAGTTGGATTACAGACCACAATTAATGATGTTCCATTAATCAAAGGTAGCTCTGTCCAAATGAGTTGTTAGCCTTGATTTATTAAAGGAACTCGGTGTTTCAGCATTTTTGCGGTTTTGTGAAATTTTGTTCCAGATTAGAGGAACATCAGTTCAAGGAGCTTGACTCTGTAAGTCCAATAGATTTTAGTTTTCAAATTGTTGCTTCAACAACATGGCTATGTGTTCATTCACTCAAAAATGCTGTGATACAATTCCATAATGGGTATTGTTGTTATCTGTTTGTGTACAATTACGAGCAACATGGAGAGCCAGATGTTTTGCCCAGATGTCTGAGAGGAAGGAGGATGTGATAACTGTAGCAGAGAAAGGACAGATGTAGGATGATAGGAAATGGAAATAGAGACAAACCATTTTGTGAAGATATTTGTATACAAGCCCCTAGGGTCATAGCTGGGCAGTGTTTGGTAGTTTTACTGTCAAGAGTAGTTTACAAATTTCCATTAAGATAAGGTCTCAGACTGCCATTTCAGAGAAATTCCTCTTGTGTTGTCGAGCCAGCGATCGCAGGTTGTGAATGTTCTGTTTATTCATGCAACATTTCAACATCACTTGATGCTAATATATAATCACAGTAGTGGTAGATGTAAACAATAGAAGCAGTCACTCCCCTTGCTTTGTCATTAGAAGTGTTGCCCAAAAGGTGGGTGAAATGGGGCAATGTGCCTCCCAGACATCTGGTAGTTCACATGTGATTCATCAGTCGGGGAAGTGGCACCCACTGTAATGTCCATGGCACCGACTGAACTTGCTCTCACAAATCCGCTAGCCTACGTCTGCCACCTCCGTCCTGCCTCCCTATGCCCTTGTGAAAGGACTGTTAGTTCTGCTTGGCTGCAGCCTCTTTGTGACCAAGCTATTACTGGCCAAGCTAGACCCACACCGGCTGGCGAGGGCATGAGACGTCTCAGTGCTGATTGTTTGTGTGCCGTCTGAGGAAGCCGCGGCCTGATCTTTTCCCAGGGTTTATCTGTGAAGAAGCCTTGCGAAAGCTTCTTCACATTTTGTAACCACACACTTCAGTGCACTTTATTGAGATTTTAGATGATAGGCCAGCTCAAACCAGTACATAACAGAAACGGGAAGAAAAAATGTTTAATTTTCTTACTCTGTTTTACGAATGCAAATACGCGTGGCATGCATTCGTATTTAGACCCACTGCGTCAATATGTTGCAACTAGATGTCCAAGTCTTCAGTATTTGGCTTTCAACATTTACATTGAAATTTTGCCTGTCCTTCTTTGTAAAATACCTGACACTCAGTCATGTTTCATTGTGGGGATGGTGTATTCAGTTCTATGAGCAGTGTTAGATTCTCACCTCACATAAGGTTTTGTAGCATGTTAGAAAAGTTCAGTTTTCCTCTAAGAGCACCTTCCATCACAATGTTGTTGTGTCCTCTACATGCTATGCAAACTGCCTAGTTGCAATCCTTGTTGTTTGTAGTGGTTCTTGCTAGCTGTTCAAAACAAACCTTCACAGAACAGAAATATTTCTACTGAGTTTCAGTTAAACACTGATAGACGACGAAATTTATCTGTCAAAAATGCATTTAATCATTTTTAGTTAGCTTCACCGCACAATCATATTTAGCTAATGTAAAAAGTATGAGTCAGCAAATAAACATGTAAACTGATACAGCTAAACTGTTATTTACATGTATCAGATTGAGGGAGTATAAGTAGAAATACACGCCAAAGATCTTAAATTTTTCTTTGCACAAACTTTATAAACTACAAAAAAAAAATTCTAATTCATAATTATTTATTATTATTAATCTTTTTTATTTGATCTGCAACATAAAATTAAAAATAAAACATTGGGATTTGCAATTACATCAACAAAGACTATGGAAGGTTCTCTTGACAGGCACAGTATAAGATTAGAGTGATACAAAAAAGGGAGAATCACTTCTGTGTGGCTGTTGAGAGAAAAAGAAATATCCCATTTTACACTTTCAGTCAATCTACTTTATTATCAACCACCAACCAATACATGCAATTTTGAACTGATAAAAGCAGCCAGAAAACCCACAGTAACTCTCAAGTCTTTCTTTCATATAAATCTTTGTAATTATTAGTTTTGCTACTTTTATCACTACCTGGAATCCTCTATTTTTCAGCCATAATGAACAACATTTTAAAAGTTCCCCAGCTGAGCTTCAACCATTTCCTGTCGCTCTCTGACCGAAATCTTTTATCGTCATTATTTTCCCTTTTTCTCTGCAAGGAAAAAAGATCCCATAGCCAAAACATGCACCACATAACTGCCTCTTCCACAATTTATCAAACAGCTGTCTGCAATCCAAGGCCTCTCGTAGAGCTGTTTTCTACATTTGCCACACATAAGAGTTTAGTTTGAAAAACAACACGTGATTGCTGTTTGGTGTGGCTCTCTAATACTTTGTGTGCATCCTCCTTGAGTAACTGTTTATATTCTATTATATGATTTTAATAAGGGGACCAGCAAAAGGGGCTATTGTTTTCAAAAACTGTTACTTGAATGCTGCAAAGACAATTCAAACTTTCTAATGTGACTGATGCTTTATCCCCTGAAGGCGTCTCGATAGAAGAGTATGTCCTAAAAATATTGGGGTTGACCAGCCCTGAGCTCTTTACACTCCCTCCAGCAGCCTTGCCAAAGCTTTATCCCATGCATTTTGTGTCAGACACAACCATACATGGTGTTGCAACTGTCTGGCTGATTTGCTTGAAAACTCCTCATCCCTGGTTTAGTTATGTGCCATCTGACAGCTAGGAGCTGTTTCTCTGGAATGTACTGCTACTGGGCACACACAGGTGTGAATCATGTCAATGTCCATGAGTTTTTTATTCATTCATTCATTCACTGGATAAGGTCAGGTTATTCTTGTGCAACCATCATAGCATGAACTTTTTTTTTTAAGTAGTGGAGTTCCTGTTGCTTAAATATGCAGTTATTTTCCTGTTAAAATATTACAAGCAGTTAGTATCTTCCCAGACCGCTCTCTGAACATCTTTGTTTGGCATAGATCACAATAGATGATCCTGGGCACTTAAGAAAATGGCTAATGTGAAAGGCATCAAGCATTAATTGAGACAGCACAACAAAAATTTAATTTATAGTGAAGTTCAAACTTGGCATCCCTAAGAAAAAAATCAAATTCTTGTGAAAGCTTTAGGGCACCCAAGAAAGTTCAGCAAATGCCAAGACTGTCTCTTGGAAGCATGCAGGTGTAAGTGTTGCTACATGCACAGTAAAATATTCCAAAGCAGACCTAGTGCCAAGAAGGGCAGACTCTTATCTCCAAGAAAAACTTCAAGGACAGAATAATATTTTTCAGTTAGTAGTAGGACTGGACTGGGTAGAGGGATTTTCTCAAATAAAGTCCCTTATAGAGTGTTTAGGACATCTGGAGAATTGACTGTTTGGAGAAGAAAAGGTAAACACTACCATGAGTCATGTTGACATGGAAGCATCATGAGATCATTTTGTTTAAGGGAGTGGGTTCTTTTACTATTTTGCCTAAAACACTGCCATTATTAACCCTTTAACTGTCGCACTCAAATGCTTGCATGTTGCCCTATGGGTCTATGAGGATGCCGGTGTCCTCGTAACAGTTAGCGGGTTTTATAGTGCGGGAACAAGAAATCCTCCAGGAGTAACTATACCCAACAAAAAAGGGTATAGTTGGGAAGTGAACCCAGGACCTTCTTGCTGCAAGGCAACAGTGCTACCAACTGCGCCATTGTGCAGCCCTTTATTGATATTGAAATTGATATTTGCATGAAATTAATCCAACATGTACAATTTCAAACAGTTGAAGAAAAACTTCCTGGCAGATCCTGTGCACTGAGAGGACTTTTTGAGATTGAAACTGGAGACCTTACTGGGTGTGAAGTGGCAATCCTTAGGAGTAGCACATTACTATTGGTTGAATAATTTCCACCAACAGAAGTCATTAAGGAAAGAAATACAGAAATGCCAGCTTCTGGATGCATGCTCCCAGTTTCCTCCACCTTCTACTGGAGCTTTGAAGTCTTCACTAAACTTTTACCTGATGACCCTGCCTCTGCCTTTTGCCCTAATTCCCTCCAAGGCAGCTTCCTCTTACATGTACCAAAGTACAGGTTGAACAAAACAGACTTTCTCAGTTGTAACTGTTGGTGGGCATGGGGCCATGCCCCCGCAACTTAATTTGAGAGACGGCCTGATGTGTCCCTTGTGGGGCAACTTTATAAAACCTGAGGACAGACTAGGAACCCACGGAAGGCAGCTGGACTGAGCGGGCTTTGTTCTCCATTGATTTGTTTCCAAAGTCAGTAGGTGAACAGAACTCACATTGTGCACTTTTTCCATGAGTAAACTCAGGCTGTCAACGGAGCCTCCTCTCCCCGGTTGAGTTGCTCTGCTTTGAGAAAAAGACTGAGCTCCTTGTACCCAGCATGAAGCAAAATAAGCCATTTAAAGTGAAGGATTTTTGCTTCTTCAATGGACTGTGGAAATGCCAGAAATAAACTGTGTTTGCATAAGTGATCAATCTGTGGTTGCAAGATAGTTTCCATATTCCACCCTTTCTAGATTTTCCAAAAAAATAGAACATCTGCTTAATATGCATATAGAAATGATCAAGCATACAAAATCTATTCATTTATGTTTGTGCAAGTATTGCCACCATTGTATTACAAAGATTCATTCTGTGGTCGCTGACTCACTAATTACAGCCATTTATGCATTGAGATAGAACACAAAGGCTGCAGCATAAAATCCATTTGCTGCTGACTCTTTCCAACCTCTGTGCCTGCCTATTGTGTTTAAAAATGTTCCAGCTAAAAAATGTATTAATTAGACCTGCAAGGGTTGGAGCATTTCCACAGAAGGATACAATTCTGTTCATTTAAATGACAATGCTGTGTCTGCCAGCTGCTTTTCCCAGTGCTCTCTAACCCTGGCCATTATCGCAATTCAAAGCGTAATCAGCCTTCTCTGAGTCACACACTATACAGAGAAAGTGTTTTCTGTGGATTTTAAAAAGCATGGCGTTTTCTTTCTAATGCAAAAGTGGTTCAACTGAGCAGCATTGGACTGTGTTAGACTTTTTATGTAAAACACTGGGCAATCAGCAGTTCCAAGTTTATTTAATTTCAGTCTAGAAAATTGGCCAAAAATCCTGGAAAGTGTTGTAGCCTAATGTTGATTCCGGGGGTTTCCCTCCTTTTGCTATGACACTATTTAGTAACAGAGTTTATCAATGAGAGCTTTGTAGCTCTGTTCACTGTTTCTAGGTTGCTTGAGTAAACAGTACAGTACAGATACTTCACACTCCTGCTGTATTCATCCACAGCCAGAAAACTTTAACGTTTTGCTTCTTCTCAATTTCAGCCGTCAGTTCCCTCCACCCACCAAATCAAAGGACCTCTTTACTTGAGGTCAGGCAGGTAACCGCATTGCAGGAGAGTAGACTATTTCTTTAAATTACATTTTAAGGTTTTTGACATTTAATGAAGAATAAAAAGGTTTTGAGTCTCAAAATCACAATAAGAGTTACATTTCTATAGTTAAAAAGTAATTTCAAAGAGATTCCAGAGTAAGTATCAGAGTGACTGAATATTTCTCCGGCCGTTTGGAGCACAGGGTAATACAATGTGACCACCACCAAAGCCTTTTGACACTGGCAGTCAGCTGGCTAAAAGAAGTGAAGTAATTTTACATCATGTTCAAGAAACACACCTTTGATGATTTTGCAACATTTCCAGTCTCTAGAACCACAGAGGGTTATGGTGTGGAAATTAAAGAAGTCCTACTGATTATGCTAATGAAAGGGACAGTAATTATTCTTCGACGTGACTTTCCAACAAGTTAGTGTAAAAACTTTCATTTGAGAAATTTAAGACAAGTCATATTGAAGGGATTCTATGCTATAGTAGAGTAATCAATCATTACGCATTCACACCTTTCACAAAATACCATCTCAATGCAAACCATATTGGAGCAGCACAAACTGCTTCTTTGTGTTTTTAGACACATAAATTACATAAATTATAAGAAGTTCCTGAAACACTTGGAAGCTGAATGGGTATAATAGCACTTTTCAGCTATATTTTAGCAGCAAAAATGGTTTCTGAATTGAAAAGGGTTAGGCTTATTTTGTCAATATAGGTTTTTGATTAAAATGTGATTATTTGCGATTCATTAACTCCAAAAAAAAAACTACTCAATAACTACTGATATTATTAACTACTACCAATAATAAAATCACAGAAATCCACTTTAAAAAAAATACAAGGAAACCCTTAGTCATACAGTTTCTAGGGTCCTTCTAAAGGACATGCCAGAGAAAGTGACTTGAGTTTTCTTTGGCTGTATGCAGCACAGAGCAGCAAACCACCTGCTTACCTGTCTTTTGAGACACATCATAAAAGACTGTTGTCTTAGGAAGGCCATCAACAAGACTCTGGAAACTTTACAGAACCACAACCCCAAGCAGTGTTACGCAACCTCAAGCCTGTTTAATTTCCTCTCCTCAAAAACCAGATGTATGCAAAGATTGTCAAGCATTTCTCATAACAAAATCATAAACAGTTTGGTTTGACTTAGTGCAGTCATTTGTTCACATGTTTCTTCTGTCAATGTCATATTTTCTTTTTCTTTTTTTTAATTATTTTTCACTAGAGGTGCAGGTCTGTGCTCATTGTTATCCATGATCACTGCTCATAGTGGCAAAAGTGGCTTTCATGTTCCCAGTATTTGCAACAGGAAATGAGGAAAGACTGATTGGTCACAGTTGGAGCATCAATCTGCTTTCAACCTCTCTTTGTCCTGGTAACATTACAGTAACAGAGAGAACCAAAATAAGCACGTCCCTTCGGGTTAAGTAATGCCTTGTTTTGGAAGCATACAACTGTTCTCAAGCAATATCTGAAAAAAGAGGGTGCTACTTTTATTTTCCTGAAAAGATTCCAAAATACACTACTGAGCCCCCCGCCCATATTGGCTGCACACCACATCCCCCCAAAAGGGCTATCAGAGCCATTATATTGTCTCTGCAGATGAATAGACAAACGCAGCCTGGTATGCTAAGTGAAGGAGAGTCTTTAAATTGCTATGAAGCAAAGCTCTGTTCAAGGTTGGCTACTATTAATGACTGGGTTTAGACCATGAGAAGCTGTTTGGATTGTGGGCAATACGAGCCAGGGAGAGCGGGATCAGAGTCGCGTCGACATGATCTGTGGAGAGCCGTGTCATGTCCAGAGAGAGCTGCCTGTGCTCTCACTTTCCCGACAGGTTGCAGTAAAAGTTGCCATGGACTGAAGTGAGGATCTGATGACTGCATGCAGAGTTCTGCAGCATTACCTTTCTAAAGTGACTCAACTGACACTGCATGCAGCCAGCAGTCTCACAGATTTAAACTCTCACATGGTGGAAGCAGTCTCCACCTTTTCCTCTGCGAGAACAGTGTTTGCACTGTCAGAGCCCAGAGCTCCAGAAAATGGTATTACACACATTTATAATGTTAGCATAAGTCATGTTTTTTGTTTTTCAGAGGAGCTGAGGTGTGCTGGGGTGACATGTCCTGCCCTGCAGCTGCCCTTTTGCCCCAAAGGGTCGGTCTTGACCAAGAGCTACACGCCCCCTGCTGGGTGTTGCCCCTCCATACCTCCCCAGTGCACATGTGATTTCCGTGCCTGCAACAAAACCCACTGTCCAAGCGGCCAGCACGCTGTTCTGCTCAGTCAGGCTAGCGGTCGGCCAGGAGACTGCTGTGACGTCTTTGAGTGCCAGAAAGGTAATTCCACTGAAGTACATACCACACACTTTGATTGCTCTCCTTCACAGAAGCAGTTGCACAGTTGGTGGGAGGTACTTCATTGATCTGGAGGTAATTATTCCCCCCTGCATGAGGCTTTCCCCTGCTTAAGAGTAAAAAGGAAAGTTGCTGATTAGATTGGAACTGTTAGGAGTGCTGAGTCAATTTCTCCCAGAGTTTATAAGAAATAGTTCAGGATTTTCCAAGTAAGATTCTGTCAGAAGGGTGTAAGTAGCCAATACCTTTCCAGCTGTAAATAGCTCTTTTATCATGTTCAATATTGGGGATTTAATCTAACGACCAGGGGAATAGAATAAACTGGACTTCCACCACTCAAATATCAAAAAGGGAGGCAGTGTGTCGGCAGTAGTCTTTCTATTGGAAACACACAAGAACAGAAGTTTCGGAGAACAAAGTCTGCATGTGACATTAATTTTGTCATCTGTAGAGGTAGTGGTCCAGGGGACATCACTGTGTAGTCCAGATTGTTTTGTGCTGCATGCATGTTGACCATGCATGCAGAGTAAAAAGGAGTCATATCATGTGCAAAAAAAGGATGAAAACAGCAATGTTGGTTTTTAAGAAATTTAGAGAGATCTTGGTGTTTCCCCCTTTTGGATCATTAATCAGAAAATCTGTTTTGATATCTTGGTGAGAAATCACTTTTTTTTTTCAATTGTAATTTTAATTTTCTTTAAATGTCTTCTAAATAGATAGTTCTGAATAACATGCAAAGCAGACCACAACTGACCCCCCCCCCACTCCCACAAGGTTGCACTGAAAACTGAATAATACTAAATAAAACTCTGTGTGTCAACAGAACCAAAGTTGCTTGTTTAACACAAACTTGTGAGTTTGTACACAAAGAGATATGTTAAGGATTTTTTATTTTGCTGCCTTAAACGCCAGTTGATGTGAAAAGATATCAATTGGCTTTTAAGGCAGTTAGTAGAGTGTAAAAACCAAAAAAATAGTTTAAGTTGATTCTATTTTTTTGGTTTTTACACTTTACTAACCCCAACTGTGCATCTTTGGTGCTGTACATGTTATGTTGTCAGTATGTCTCACACAGGGAGGCCTTAAGTGATACAACACCTCCCACCCATATTTCCTGCATAAAACAAATAATTAGCTTCTTTGTGAATAAAATGTCAATGCAAATGAGACAAAAGTTCACAAAATGACATTTGCACATTTATGCTGAATAAATGTGCAAAAAACATTAAGAGATGGTACATATAAGGGGAAAAATGATACAGCAACATGGGGGAAAGAAAACTACAGTTCTCAAATCTTGAGTTCTGTAGAGCATAGGCAATCAGGAGCCCAGCAGGGAGGGGACCTGCAGTACTGGCCTGTTTACTCTGCCCGCCCAACAAATATTCAGTGTTTTACCAACAGAACAAGCTCCCATTCTGGCCCATCCAGATGTATAAATGTGTGCCGTGTCCTGGAATTAATAGACTTAACAAGCCTGGTGACCAGAAAAGTGCTTAGGCTATGAATTTTCTGAACAGGAGTGCAGTGTCAAAGGGTTCCTGTCTGGTCACACATCCAGAGGGGAAAAGGTTCAACAGTTCATTGATGGGAATGCTTTTTATGTGCTCCAGTCTGCCAGTGGGGAGGGTAATCGAGTCCGGCATGCCGGCGGGGGCTGAATGGCAGCCATGGGGGCCACAGGATCAGTGTTTTGATAACAAGTGTCCGCTGCTTTTTGGACTTGGGGCTTGATGCCTTTTGTGTTGCTTCTACTGTCCGTTAGGCCCTGCATGACTGCCTGCAGTGTCAGAAAGCTCCACAGAAAGGGAAGTGGACAAAAGCACAGACAGAGTCCCCTCTGTAAATTTTCTGAAGCAACATTGACACAGCATGTCTAAATCACTTGAGACACCATCCTCCAATGAAAGACATATTATCACACCCTGTATTGTATTTCGTTTGTGGTACGATTGGATTGTTTCCATGGCTGGGGCGAGGGGCTCATTTTTAGCCAGGATGAGTGTGAGCAATTACCAAATGCACTTAGTGCATTTTGGCTTCCATAAACAATGGAAGGTATTCTTCTACTGACTGAACAACTATTGTATGTTCTACAACTTCCAACACTGTTCTGGACCAATAACATGATGTCACAGATGATCTTGCTTAACTGCTGTTTCTTAACTCTCTGGTTGGCACATTCACAGAAAATGTCCCATGATGTCAGACTTTACTCACATTGCACATGATGATAAGATTCATGCTTAGTGAAGGATAGTCACTAAGCATGGTGATCTCAGCAGCAATAAGGCTGAGATCACCATGGAAGACTTGATCTTGTTTTGAGCATGCAAACTGCCCTCAAAAGATTTTAAGATGCATTAAAGATAGAAGTTAAATTTCCCAACCATTATTCATTTTTTAGAAAAAAACTATGTTTTGGTCTCACCACTGTCACGATTTTACATAGACGTTTGCTCATTGTTTTCGAGTCCATCTATCTCCACATCAAATCCTCATATCAATTTATTGAACAACGAACATCATAAAGCACGAGTGGAATTTAAACTCTGCTCCACATGTTATTTAAGGGATTACTATTAACAAAAGCTCAGGAAATCACATGTGAGCTTCCCCTTAAAGTGACTTCCTATTGCTTCTCTGAGCGTCAAAAAGCCATTGCCTTCCCTTTTGATTTGGCCAGGCTGAAGCACTTATTGCATTTTCTCTGGTCGGTTCTGATGTGCACATAAGTGGGATAAAAGGAACGGAGAATGAAAGGGGAGAGAAGGGTGAAAAATGGACAAGGAGAGTAATAAAAGATCAACAAATCCCCTGCTTTACTTTCAACTCCCACCTGCTTCGTATTAGGAGCGCAGCGCTGGTTGTTGGGAGGCATGGGGTCATTTGGCGCAGGGGTTTTTGAGTCTCTGCCTAAAGGTATGGTGTACAGATGCAGGCATGACCTCTGATCTCATTTATGACTACAAAAGACTCCCACATCGGTTCAAGAAACTTTACCTTAAGACAGTAGGTTGTCTTCTGTAACACTTTCTTGCATACTTGTGCATCTCAATAAATTAAAGTATTTTCAAAAAGTGAAATTCAGTAATTCTATTCCAAAACTCACTGCACACTGAGATTTATTAATTTCTGTTAATTCCAATTATTAATTATTTTACATCATCATTAAAAGGATATTAATCTAGAGATTTTATGTTTTGATCTACACTATCCAAGACACCAGTTATCCAGCAGATACTGATTGACCCTTAAGAATGGTGTAACACAACGGTTATTGTTAAAGAAAGCTGGCTGTTAAGCATCTTAAGGGAAAGTTGAGCGGGAGGAAACAGTTATTTAGAAAAAATGTACAAAAGCAACATGCATAGCCTCTGCTTTGAGAGAACCATAAAGCAACCCTCCTATATAGGAGAGGGGCTAGAATTGTTGCATTTGTTGTAACAAGCCATTCTATAACCAGAGACCAGACTGTTGCTTATTCTTCAAAGTTCATGATTTTGCTGGCGTTTTTGTCCTGTATTAGATTGCTTGATCATAACTTTTCTCAATGCAAACTTGGCCAACCAGTTCATAGTTTCTAAGGCTTAAGGACTTACTCCCCAGGTGTATTAAAGATACAATATGGGAGGATCAACTTCATGTCAGGACCTTTCAGCTGATTGTGAGGTGTGAAGAAAATATGTAGCTTGTGGATTGACAATGATGATCTAAAAAAAGAGCTCAAGTTGCTTGTGATCTAGTGTTAGGTTTCTCCAAACTTTATTTAGATGCTGCTTTTACTTTCCAATTGGACATTTTACTTGACCACACTGCCAAACATACCAAAATGTGTAATAATCTTGGTGACACTGAGCTCCACTGACTAGAAAACTTATGGGATATTGTCTAGAGGAAGGTTAAAGACATTACACAAGACCAACGGAAAGAGCCACTGGTCTTTTGTAATATTAAAATTTTGTGAGAAACTGAAAGGTTTTCATCAGCAAAAAGCCATAATAATTAACTGTAACAGAAATAAACACTCTTTCTGTAATTAATTTTCAAATTAAATTAATGGAATAGCCAATTCTAATTTAATCCAATGCATTAAATTAGAATGAAAACATACCATGTTATGTAAGATGTAATTTTGATAGACACATCAGCACCTGTTGACCATGTAAAAAAACTGAATTCGTGTTTCTAAAGGTGAATTAATTCAGGATAATTGTGTTTTACAGCTTACAGAATGCCTCTTGAAGAGGCTTTAAATGCTTGAATTCTGTTGGAGAAATTCAGACCAAGGCGCTGATTGAGTCCACCTGTTAGCAGAGAACTGAGCTCAGATTCTACCAAAGATTCTGACTGAGTCCTCAACCTTCTCAAGACTTATTAGGTCCCTGTGAAATTCCTCACCACAAACCCACTTTCATTTTCTGATAAATGTAATTTGTGGTTATCAAAGTTTAGGTTTGCCTGTGCTGGATTGCACAATTCAATCAATAATACAAGATAATTTATTTAGGAATAGGTTGTTTTCATGCACAGTTGGGACAGCCTCTCATTGATGAAGAAGAGGTTGCTGATAACTGTACTATTTTTTTAATGTGGTCATGAGTTGGACTTAAACACGAAGGACAAAGTATTGTGTACT
The DNA here is from genome assembly GCA_903067095.1 of Girardinus metallicus. Lineage (NCBI taxonomy): Eukaryota > Metazoa > Chordata > Actinopteri > Cyprinodontiformes > Poeciliidae > Girardinus > Girardinus metallicus. The sequence continues at coordinate 19,294 of CAEGAE010068800.1, read as the reverse complement.
TACTCCCAAACCCCAGTGTGCTAATAATTGTCCTTCCTACATAAAATTTAGTTTAATACTAATTCTATTTCTTGTCTTCGCAGTCTCTCCAAATTGCGTCTTCAATGGCAAAAAGTTCTCAGAAGGAGAGGTATACCGCATGGACCCCTGCTGGCTGTGTCAATGCCGCGGAGGAATCTCCTTCTGCTCCAAAGCCGAGTGTGGTGAGCTGGACTGTGAAAAGTTCTACATTCCAGAGGGCGAGTGCTGCCCCGTTTGCATAGGTATACACACCCAAGCCACTGAAAAGTGTCAATTTAGTTCAAGATTTTGCTGAACCATCACATTATTCTAATGAGAGAGCCCAAGGCCCTTTTCTAAATTAATGTTGGCATTTTTGAAAAATGCACATTTTCTGCTCTGTTTGCACCACCAGTTCACCTTCAGTTTTTAGTGAGAATAAACCCTGAGACTTTCAAAAAGGCTTTGCAAAATAGCAAACTTTGAAAACCAGAATTACAGTGGTAACCAAATGTTTTGGGTTTTGATCTGAAAAACTGAGATTTTGTAGAGCAATTTCTGTTAGTGACGTATCCACGTAAACTTGACATCTACAGATAAATAAAATTATGACATAGATGCCCACTTCTTAGAGCACTACTTTTCCAATTTTCTTTCACATCTATTTTTCTTTGCCCTGACTATTTTTGTTAAACCTTATGAGCAAGTTCAGAAAGTTACATAAGAGAATAAACTGTAAGTACTTTTACAGAACATAACTGATCTTTCATATCTCTTTTCTAACACTGCTTTGCCATGCTCATGATCTTCTTTTGAATTTTAATTTCTGTTATATTTAAGTTGTTGCAAGCCACTGGCACAGAAAAGTAATAACAGCATTTTTCTCTGAAATCCTTTAGCTACAGATATTTTTTTAACTAGAATATTATACTAGCCAATCTCTGAATATGATGATTCCCTGTCTTGTAACTCACCCTGTGTGAGCTTATCTTAATAGCTCCCTCATACACTCACCTTTCATAGTTCTTAACATATGTGGCACATAAGAACAGCCAGACAGGGGTTCAAAAAGTCTTTGAGTAAGCACTGATTTGCAAGATCTTGGGCAGCTCTAATTTGTGAGGCATGCGCACAAAGCCAGGTAGGCAGCTTTGCTATGTCAATTTGGCTTTGGAAAAGAAAAGGTCTTGCGGTGCATCTGGCAACCACATTATAGTTAGTCAGGAGCCTGTGGATGGAGATTGTAGCCAACATTGGCCGCTGCCAGCATACCTACAGTTAATCAAATGCATCATAAAGGATAGAAGGCAAAGAGTTGGAGTGTTGGAGGATCACCGTGAAATGTGGAGTCTTTTGGATGATTTGAATGCTGTTCTAAGAGAAAATCAATTTGATTTCCATTCAAATAAAGGCTGTCAATACACAAACAAACAAAAACCTTTGACTGTTTAATCACACAATGCTCTTTTAGAACACCCTTTTTGACAGTGGTGTCCAAACTTTTTGCCATGAGGGCCAAAGCACTTGGGGGCCACAAATATTTGTATATTTTTTATAACATTATTAAAATGAAAGTTTTGTACCTTTTCTTTAATCTACTCAATATCATACTTTTCTGATTTGAAAAGAAAGATTTGCTTTTGAGAAAACCTAGGTTGATGTTTGTGGCTCTGGTTGCTCCATAATTAATGGGAATCAATTTTTTGTACCTAATATTTTTTAAGAAGATGTTATTTATAAAATACGTTGCCCTAAAATATGAAAAAGTGTAAATGAAATACTTGTAGGCCAGATTTTCTCCATTCTAGAATTTGGCTTGGGGGCTAGAGGGACATCCAAGGTTTTACAGGGAGCCATAAATGGCCGGTAGGCTGCACTTTGAACACACCTGCTGTATGACTTAGAAGTAAAAATCCAATTGATAGTAGCCAAAGACTGTGAGAGATTAGACAATGTAAAAAAGGGTTTTAATAATATTTAAAATGAAGACCAATTTATTAAAGAGTTGACACTTTAAACGGTCTTATTTTAGAAGTTAACATGGCTAGTGCTGTTATTAGCAGTTGGTATAGCTTTGTTGCCTTTCTGTAAGAAGATCCTGAATTTGAGTACTGGCCTGGGGCCATTTTGCATTGAATTTGCTCAGTCTTCTCTTACAGGCGTTGATTCTGTCTGAGCCTAAAAAATACACATAGTAGGATAATTGGTGTCTCTAACTTGCCCTTAGGAGTGATTGTGTGTGTGCAGGGTTGTTTTTCCTGTGGCCCTGTGTTGACCTGTGATAGACTGGCAACCTGTGCAGAGTGTATCCCCCTCTCTAGCCCAGTGACCATTGGAGAAAGGTACCGGCACCCATATCCCCTGCCGCAACCGTGCAGGATAAACGGGTATAGACAGTAGATGGATAATTAGCGATGCTAGCATGACTAAAACAGCAGTTTGCTCAAACACCAACACTGCAGTTTTTTTGATCTCTCCTGCTGTCTCAAAAATTGAATGAACCACAGACGTGTTCCAACAATTCTTCTGACTTCTTTTGCTTTCAGTGCAAAAATGAACATCAGTATTTTGTTAAAGCAGAACTGGTACACTTTATGAAGGCATTAGGTATACTTTGAGTGAATAAAAATCGGCTTAGGCCAATCTCAGTGAATGTGATTTTAGCAATCAAAATTTCAGTATTGCTCTTGTACACCATAAACTGCTACCTTTATGTCTTTTATACTCACACATTAAACTTTTCTTTTCATAAAAAACAGAAAGATCCATGGTTTTAGATTTACATACATTAAGATCGTGTCTAAGATATTTAAAAATGGCAAACAAAAACATGGTTAAGAGCTTGCCTTCACCGTTATCCATTACCTAAAAGTGAGCAGAATAACTCATCAGGTTAACTTTAAAACTGTCGCAAAACTTTATGGCTTCTACTCAAGGCTAATGAATAAATCTCTAAAAGCACTTTCTTTTCTTCAGAAAGAAAATTGATATATTAGAAGTCTGGCTAGGCCTTTGACTGGGGGCCTTGGGGATTCACAGCTAAGATTTGAACAAAGAAGTTGTAGTATTTGCCAAAAACTAGAGTGGATTCTGCAGGGACAAGATATTGTGAAACTTTAAAGCCTGCCTGTGTTGCACTTTAGAAAATCTTACTTGTAATAGCATAGCAGTACTGCAAACATTTAAGCTCATGTTTATATTTCCCAAATTCAAAAGTGTTTTGTCGTTGGCTTTTGTTCAAAAGAAAGTCTCAGTATCTTATTGACTCCCGGAGGGGTATCCTGCTTCTTACTGTCTGCCTCAGCTGCAGACGAGGATGGGGAATCAACTCTGAAAACGGTTTTATTTTGACACCCAAGTAAACTATAAACAGCTTCACAAAACAAAAGTACATAAAATTTTCCTTTCTTACTTTACTTTTGTACCAGAAGGTATAATGGATGTGTATTTTTCTTCCTTAGATGTTGAGTTGATGTCGATGGACAGCACTAAGGCTAGTTGCTGGGTGAATAACAAACTCCGAACCCACGAGGAACAGTGGAAAGAAGACGACTGCACATTCTGTCAGTGTGTGGATGGGGACCCACACTGTACAGCCATGGCCTGCAAACAGAGTTGCCAGAACCCTGTAAAGATCCCTGGAGAATGTTGTCCCTTCTGCGAAGGTATCTGAGGACTTTCCAACCAAGCATCCGTCGTATTTATTAAGTTTAATAGATAGCCAAATTCTCTGAGCTACACATTAACCCACATACCACATGGGTAAGTCTCTTGTGGCCCTGCAGCTTTACTACAAAGAATATATCGGCATGGGCTCATTAAAGGGGAGGCCATAGTGCATTCTTCAAGCTGTAGGGTTCTTTGTATTTCTTTATTGCCCTTGCCCACCAAAATGAGACCCACCTGTGTGGATGAGGTTACGGCATGCTTTCAAAGCAGGAGGCTACATAATTGAGGTTGATCTTTTCTTTATTCGTAAAATTAGTTACAGCTCGACGAGCCACTCCTCCTACAGAACGTCCCAAGAACGGTTCAATTGTTCTATTCTTATTTATAATGCAGATTTACAGTAAAGTTGGCCCAAACACAAGGCAGTCTGGAGCCATGCGTGAATTTGCATTAAGCCCCCCGGGATGCTTTTTCATCTAAACTGGCAGACTGAAGCTTCTGCGAGTGCCAGACACATTAAACTTATTAATGGGAGGCCACTAAGCAACACACAGACGTACCATCCCATCTTAGAGTGTAACCTACCTTAGTGCAGTGTAATTGCTCTGCAGTTATCTGTAATTGCTGTTTAGAGCAGTGTAAATGTGCAAATAGGTAGCTATCACAGATGGAAAGTAAGATTAGATGTTGCACCATAGGGGGTTTAAACAAATGCTCATTTATGTTTGATAAAGTTATATTTTTATGTCATAATACTATGTCTGTCACTATTCTTTCATTTTGCAGAGCCATCCTATGAAACAGTTAGCCCTTTGCTGTGTCCACCATTGGAAAATTGCTCCCTTTCAGGGATTGAATGCCCCTATGGCTTCCAACAAGACCACAATGGGTGCCTCCTCTGTCAATGTCTCAACAGTAAGTCTTACCTTTGGTTTAAAATCTCAGGGAATTGATTTTAGTGTAATAAACATCTGATATAAACATTTATCATTTTCTTGTTGAAAATGATAAATGCTCTGATTCCATTTTGTCAATTTCCTCTGACAAAATGCTCAATCAGCCAAATCTTCATGTGCACAACCAAATAGCACACTATGTCTTTGCTTTTCTGAAGCTTTAGAAGATGACCTTTCTAACTCAACTCTTTCAGATGACTCCTGTCCTGACTTGGGAAAGTACTGTTCTCTGCAATGTCCGTCGGGATATGAGAAGGATGGTTTGGGCTGCGACGTGTGTGAGTGCAGCATCCCCACTCCCAAGTGCCGAACCCTGACCTGCACAAAGACCTGCCCTTATGGATATGTGTATGTTCACCCAATGACCCAATGGGTTTCTCATTACTCAAATCCAGCTATTCTCCTCTGCCTAAACATCTGTTTAAACAGGCCCATGGTTTCAGCCTGTTTAAAGTCATCTGTTTCTGTTTACTCTGCAGGTTGTTTTGCACCTTCACTATTTTGTGGTTTTGTATTGTTTTGTACCTGGAAACTTTGACCCAACAATGCATCAGTTTGTATCCGTCAGAAGCACCTTTCGCAACTGTTTTGACAATTGATAACTACTAATGAGCTGCTAATAAAGACTAAGCCCCTGCCACTTTTCATCTGCTGGAAGCACTTTATGCAGCTAAAATGTTGACTGTTATACTTTCCTTTGATTAAATGAGAAACAATTTTAATGCATATTTCACTGATTAAGTCGGTGCCTGCATTGTGTTAATGAGCCAGATTTGTCCAGCTGACCGAATCAGTTTTAAACTTAATCCTGATTTATTCATATCTAACTATGTAGACATTATCTAAATTATTAAAATCTGAGTTATATAAATTGTAATACATTTATGAGATTAATTCATTCATTAGATAAATATAAGCAATTTGTAAGTCACATAGAATAACTATCAACTAAATCAAACTAAATCATAGATCATTTCTTTTGTTTTAGCATAATATGTTATTCAGATTAGCTGAGGGGGAGTCACTTAAAGCAGGCCTTATTGTCAAGTACAATAAAGTTGACAGAAAATGAATGGAAAAGATCCTAAGTCGCAATGTTACACAGAAGTCCAGTATTCTCATTAAAACTCATACAAAAAGCAAAAACACTTACAAAAACAAAATTTCTGAACTTCAGAAATTTTGATTTTCTTTTTCGGGGTATGGGAGAAGACTTCATCAATTTTTTTAAGAGCCATGTTAATCAAATGCTTTATGTGTTTTAGACCTGTCACCTCTTGTGTGCACAGTAAATTGCTGTGTTTATATAATCAGTTGAGTGCTTATTGAATCTTATTGAGCATTACCTTGCAGTCTGTGCTTGCTCATTAGTTAGTATGTCAGCAGCTATTTGGCATCCGCGATCAAAGCACCCATCTACCTTGGTGGCCATTCCCAGGATTCTAAATCTGTGAATGAATGTGCCTCTTTTTGAGTGCGATTAAGTTTCTGTGGGGTCCATGTTAGCCTTTCAGCTCCCTGCAACTCTTTCCCCTCCTAATCCCATTTAGCCCAATCAAACATCTGGGAGCGCTCTGTGCCAGAATGCTTAGTCCCCAGGCACTACTCTTATTTCATAAATGGTCATCCTGTCTCAATGCAACGATCAAAACTGCATCAGGACCAAAGACAGCCACAAGAAACATATACAGTCTTGATACTTCTAATATCCAGCCTTGCATCCGGGAGCTATGGCTGAAGACAGGCCTAATATAGTTGCAAAGAAAGGAAGAAAGTATGAGAAGGATCCTGTGGGGGCAGAAAGAAGAGCAGGAAGTCTTTGTTTTATCCTTCCTAAGCAGCTGTTTGTGTCTTGCCTTAGAAGTCTGAAATCCTCTGAGAGCCTGTGTGTCTCACAGTGCAGATTTGTCCTCTCACACTCCTGATTGTAGCTACCACGAAGCAAAACAAAAACCAACTTATAATGATCACTTGATGACATCCTGTGAATTTTTTGGTGTTCATATCCAAACTAGGAGAAAAACAAACCCTGGAAAATGGATTAGGCATATTTTGAAGAATCTCCTCTAGAATTACCAGTTTATATAAAGTTCTTTGCACTAGCCTTTTTTTGTACCTTATGAACTTTTTCATATGTTGTAAAATGAACAACCACAAACTTCAAAGTATTTTACTTGGATTCGAGGTGATAGACTAATACAAATTTGACTTATTGTGTTTCTTTTGGCAAAAACAAGTTATGTATCCATTTATTTTCACTTATGCACTAATTTCTGTTTGTCATAAGAACATCCAATAAATTGAAGCTTGTGGCAGTAATGTGATTAAAAAAGCATTTAGATTTGTGAATACATATGCAGAGAACATCCACAAAGTCAAGTCAGAGACTGAAGATGTGTAATTTATCCTTCCTAGTTAAAAATGTCAACATTATGAACACAGACTTTGAATGGCTTTTTTGCAGACATTACAGTAGAAATTCTGCTGAACCAGCAGTCTATTTATAAGGCCCCCCGTGTCTCCCCAAGAACCTATCCCCTCTGGAGCACAAAGCCTTGCTTTGCATTCCACACGCCATCTTTAAACAAAGCCTTGCTATAAGGTTGCCACTCTCTCTCTCAGTATTTGTACAGAGAGGCGCTGGCTGGCCACTCACAGTGTTGTTGCTATCACTATTATTGCTGTTTCAGCATAAATTGAGTCTTCAGTTTGCTGAACCTGAGATTTGCATCCACTTTATGCAGTGCATTATAGATTTTGGAGTCTGTTTAATTTCGGCAGATGAAGATTAATGGTGTGATTATTTGGGTTTAATGAAATAGCATAAGAATCGAAATAAAAAATCAGAGCTTAACTGGAGAGAAAGATAAAGAGGAAAGCTGAGTGAATGGAAAAGGTGTGGATACAGTTTATTCTTTTAGCTGTGATTTGACAGTTCATCAAGCTGTAACCCATCCATGTTTACTGGGCAGATAATTGAATCCAACTGTCCTGTTTCCAGCTTCTGCATTTAATTCTGCTTCTCCCTCTGCATGAAATCTATACTTATAACTTTCCTCCCAAGTTTCTTTTCTTTCCATTCAAGTAAAACTGTCTATTATCAGGTTGGCCATTGGAAGCCCTCTTCTTCCACCATCTTTTTCTGTAACGTCAACGACAATGTTTTAAAATCTACCCTAACTCTTACCAGTCTACTTCTCACTAACATTTTTATATACCAACTGGACATTCCGGGGCAATAAAGATGGCAACAGGCAGAATTGAAAGCATCTGAATTGGCTTTAAAGTGTCCCTTTCAGAGTCTTTAGGATTGGTATGATATTCAAACCACAAGCAACTCACATGTTGAATTTATTTGACATTCTTCAAAGAAACCAATATAAATAAAGAAAAACTGGTCCAGATGTTGATTATTCGTGACTTTAGAATACTTCTTTCAATGTGTCACAAGACCATGTTTCTTCACAGATCTTGAAGAAATCCAGTCTTTTAACCAATTATGTGGGACATTATAGCTTATTTGCCATTGCAATAACATACTTTTGATCACATGTGCTTCAATGTGTGTCTTACCCTGCAGGAGGAACAAACATGGCTGTGAAATGTGTCGTTGTGTGAAATGTCCTCCCTTCACCTGTGACAAGTACTGTAGCAATGGCTATCAACAGAACAGGAAGGGCTGCAACATCTGCGTGTGCAAAGGTATCAAAGCACCTGTTAAGTACCAAATTTAATCTCAGCACTGGTAAAAACAGAACATTTCCAAGTTTTAGCTCACCAGAAATTATACCTGAAATGCAAAATAATCTAACTTGGAGTCATCATATATTTAGTTTTCTGGGTTCTACTGCATCTAGATTGTTTTCATTCAACTGATGATTTATTTAAATAAGATAAATTACTGGGTCTTTTAAAGGCAAATGTAGATGTAGGGATATTTGATTAGTAGTCTCTCTGCTAAAACCATCTCATTTACCTTAAGATCAACATGAATATGAGATAAGTGAAGTAAACTCCTATAGCAAATCTAAACATTAGCACTAAACAATCCTGGAGTTAAAAGCTTAAAAAAGGAGAATACAGCTTTGATCCTATGGGAGATTTTTGGTTCTGTGACCTTTTGCTCCTCCCCAGTGAGATGAAAAGTTTTTCTGTTAGTGTTTAGTTTTCTCCAGTGCATGTTTGTGTAACTGTAGTTGCTAAGAATTACCTCAAACCTTGAATTTAGAAATTATTTTCAGGTGCCACATTGATGCTGGATCACATTTCGTGCTATGTATTTATTTTTCCAATTTAGGCATATTACAAATATTTAATCTCCTGGTTTTCTTGGATAGTGGGAGCAGCAGTACACATGGCTTCCTTTCTACAAACACAAACAAAAACTCAACAATATCTTCTGTAAATAATCCTCTGTTTACCTGAGTTAGAAATTCTGACTGTACTTCTGTTTTAGATTTGAGAAATGTAAAGGAAAGAGAAAACATTTTTGGAAGTCCGTTTAAATTTATTGGTGTTTTTCAGATCGAAAATCTAAAAGAATAGTTCTGTAAGCAACTGCTAAGTTCAACAGTTCACAGAGTTCAAGCTGTGCTACAGATCATTTAAGAGTTTAAAAGCTCTATAGTGACAATTTGACAATTTCTTTCTCTTTACAAGGTTTCTTGCATTTGAACAATCTTATACTCAAGGCAGTGTCTAACTGAGTGAAGTGACTTAGAAGTAACTATGTGGCTGTCAGTAAGAACTGCTTTTTCTCTAAGTGAAAAGAAAATGAACTGCTTGGATTTTTTTATCATTTAAGATCAAAAAGGTCATACTTTCTATATATCATATATTTGCGTTTCTAGAAATTGACCAAGTTCCAACCACAACCATCCCAGCCAGTATCCCCAGTTTCTGCCTCACCTCCAATGGTCGCAGGTATGAGGAGGGTGACAGCTGGCACGACGGCTGCCGTGACTGCTACTGCCTCTCTGGGCGGGAGATGTGTGTGCTCATATCATGTCCCGTGCCCAGCTGCTCTCATCCTTTTGTCAAGTCTGACCAATGCTGTCCTACATGTGAAGGTGAGGCTTCACTGTGAGAAACATTCCCATGCCTCAGTTTGATGAACATGCCTTGTTACAATAACTACAACATAAGACAAGATATTGAGCTTGCACTGGCAGCAAAGTCAATGTGAGTTTTTAGTTTTCCAAAATCAAACCATGTCAACTTTGTTTCCATCAAGCAAGTTGCACCAAAGTGCTGCACAGCAACAAAATAATAGGCAGGAGCAGTTAAAAAGAAGAAAGGAAGCTAGGGTTAGAAAACACGAATAAAATAATTAATTAGCTTAAAAAGAAGCAAAGTAAAGAAAATTGAAATAGTTAAAATATCAAGAGTAGAGTTTATGACCAATTACCCAAATTAGGTCTTGACATCCCTAAGCAACATATGCTGACTATTGGAACAGCCAGCGGTGGAGTTGGCACTAGTGTCCATCTTCATTGTAAATAATCATCCACTTCTGTGTAATTAACCATCCCAATGTGGCCACAGTTCAAAGATACATAAAATAAATAAAGGAATAAACTTCTGTGTCTCTTTTAAGATCAGAGTTGCAGTATTAGCTGCTTATAGCCTAATTTAAAAAAAAAATGCAAAAAATCACTACTGAAGCCAGAAACATACACTTGGTTTGGAACACAGATACACACGTAGCATGTGTCTCTTTATTCAGATAAAGAGACACACAGTGTCTTATGACAGACACTGTTTGATGAAACCTTAAAGTCTTTCCTTTCTAAAAACATAGCACACTTTGCATGGTGTGGTCACACTAACAGCAGTCGTATCTAAACACTTTCCTCATCTGGTAATAACATGTCATAATCCAGCTTTTAGATTTTAAACTTCATGGCCTCTCAATTGGGCACAGTCACACTCTCTGTGTTTTTTTGGAACTGGAAGGCCTGCTGATCCACACCCACACTTTTATATCCACAACTCTCCCACTTGTAAGGGATATTTATGGAGGGGTGACTCAGCTGGCTGTTCAAATATTTAGAAATGAAAGACTGTCTTCTACTTTCTGCTAAGCACCCTTTTCAGTCAGGGGACAACAGTCTAACTCTTTGCAGATGTGCTCTGCTCTGCGAGACACTAAAACTGTTTTCAGCTAAGTGTGTGAAAAAAACAGACTTCTGTACAAAAAAAAAGCCAGAGGCTTCTTTTTGTTAGATAGTGATCTGCACTTATCGCCTCTGACCTTCATCGTGTCAAGATATTGCTAAAAAAATTTATTGATCATGATTAAATCAAGCTGTAATTTACTCTTTGTCAAATTTGATGACTACTTTTAATTATGCTTATGAATATAAATATGTATATTCATATTCATAATTATGAATACAGTGGTCAATGATTAGAAATCAGGTACAATTCCTCAAAACTCCCATATATTTAAGAGAAGCAAAGGTTTCTTCATCATTAGTCAAATTAATTAACAAAACTATTACATCAATAGGATTACATATTTTTTACACTCAATTTTTTTAAATTAGAGTGAGAGCATAAAAATATAAACAATCATTCTAAAACAATTCACTCAGGAGATTCAAAAAGCAGGGGATTCATCAGAGGTTGTTATAGCTAACTCCAGCAGCTGTCACATATTTCCTCAAGCTTGTTTTCTACCATCATCAGCTCATATTTGTGCAGTGAATTTTAGATTCACTATTAATCTAAAATTATTTAGATTGACAGTGAAGAAAGATATGATGTCTTCTGTGCAAATTGAATCTTTTTATACCCTGCAGTTGATAGGGTGTGTTTACTACTATCTCCCGAGGTGCATCAGGGACGTATTGGTGTTTCAATTTCAAGTCCTCATTCCAAGTCAGGACCTTTCAGAGGATTTTGAGCTGAAACAAAGACATGTAGATATCAGAACAAAGGAGTATCTGAAAGAGGCTTGAAATAGTCCAGCCAAGCTATTTTCAAGGCAGTTGGGGGAGATAGTTAAAAGTTTGTTAAAGGTCAGACATAAGGTGTTTGCGGTAACTACTGAAAACAAGAGAAACAAATTGTTTCTTTTCTCCATTAGATGAGTCCGGCAGTGGCCAGCCTGAGGGTATGGACATGGTGGTGTGCAGAGCACCTGGAGGGGAATTTTATGTGGAGGGGGAAACTTGGAACCTGGATGAGTGCACACGCTGCACCTGCAGGAAGGGACGCGTCCTGTGCGACACGGAAGTTTGTCCCCCAGCGCTTTGCCAGACACCCATCAGAAACAAGGACACCTGTTGCCATATGTGCCCAGGTAATAAAAAGAGGGAAAGGAGGGGTTCCCTTCAGGAAAACAACAAGGTTGAACAGCTTTAGGAAAGGCCATGTGAAGCAGGTCAGGGCTGTTTAAAGCTGCTGTTGATGTGTTATCAGCATGTGGTTTTGTAGGGTCTTGCATGTTGCTCTTTGTGGCCAGTTTTATGTCAAGCACAGAGGCCCATAAAGAAACCAGCAAAGACCGGTTGCGTTTACGTAGAGCTCCTCCAGGCAAGAAGCAGAACATGTGGACTGCTTTCACCCAGCAGCCCACATCAGAGACTCGTCTAACTGTCTGATTGCTGATGGGACAAGACTGTAGTCTTTCTGCATCTGTACCGTTCCACTGCTGAGGCAAACGTAAAACATCATGCACATTTTATTTACAACTGAAGCCAAACATTTCAGAATGTCTCACACATTTATAAACTTACAAACAACATTTCCCATGCACTCCCAAGAATGAGGCCCACAAATCATCTATGCATGACTGCATCTGAGAGCTGCTCCTCGAGAATGCCGGCCTGCCTTATCCCAGCACCTCCGTGCACAAAAACGAACTGTCAGAGGCCGCACTTTGATATATGTATGGGCCTGGTCACCAGGAATGTGAGAAAAATACACATCTTGCTTATATGCTTTGTAATGGATGTGTACAGTGGAGTGTGTACATGCTGACTGAGTCCCCCTCAGTATGGTCATTAAAAGGCCATAGATCTCAGCCCTGCAGCCTTGTCAAAGATGGAGATAAGATTTTGGGCTTAAGTGACAGCTGCCAAAAAGAGTCACATGGAAAGCTGCCGCTGCAGCCCTGTAACCCTTGTGGATTGAAATGTTAAATATCACGGGTCATTTAGAAGCTGAGCTATCAATTAGGCAATGCATGGCATTCTCCGTTAGCTGTTCACACATATTTCTGACTTTACTTAAGCGATGTAAGTGGCTCTAATGTGACAAGTTTCTGCAGTGTTTCATTACTGACCAGATTTACACGTGTCCACCGGCAGAAGAGACAGAGAGCAACTTGCTGCCAGTGAACAGCAGCCAACAGGAGCTCTGCATAACCGCCGAAGGAGACATGCTGCAAGCCGGGGACTCCTGGAAGGCCAACGCCTGCACAAGCTGCACATGCAACAACGGCACTATTCAGTGTTTCTCCCAACACTGTCCGGCAGCCAGCTGCAGGGTACCAGTTTTACTCAAGGGCCAGTGCTGCCCACATTGTCTTGGTACGTTTTTGGGTGGGTGTCGAGAAAAACATAGATGGGAGAAAGCTGCCTTTTGTGCTGGGAAGTTATCCTTAGTTGAAACAGTGTTTTGTTTAGTTGGCACATTTGAAATTATGCACAGTGCCTTGAAAATGTTGTCATGGATGTTGAACATTTTCATATTTTGTCCTTGCAACCAAGAATGGATTTTTTTGGGGAGATTTTATGCAAGACCAATACAACATAGCACACAACACTGAGGTGGATTTTACTAATAAAATTACCGATAAAAGAGTGGTGTGCATATCCCCCTCTTAAGTTCACAAATCTAAATGCTAAAAGCAATGAGAAGTGTTTTTTTTTATATATTATACAAGGCACATAGGGGACACAACAAACATCTGAAAGGAGGTTCTCTGGTAAAATGATACAAAAATTGGTAGAAATCAAACATCACACCAACCTCAAAGGAAAACATGCTGTGTCAGTAATATTCTGACACTGCATGTGTCAGAAGAAGACAGCATGTGGACAAAGAGGGTGATCGGAGATGCCAGTCTGTCATAAAATTCCCTCCAAAAATACATTGATACCTATAGCAAAACACTGTTTTTCGTTTTTGCAAAGCACTGTATCACTTCCCTCTACTTTTGAATGATGGTGTTAGTAATGTTGGTTGTAATGTTATGAGTCATGGTGCTACTTGTCTAAAAAAAGAGGACAAGAGAGGGTTTAAACTGATTCTGTGACCATTTGTTAGATCCAGCCACTTAAACATTAAACAGGCAAACAGGATCACATAGAAAACATTCCATGTGCCAGACCCACTCAGTCCACTCAGAACGAAAACATTCCTTGAGCTTCCGCACATTCACACGTGCTTCCTGTCCCCTGGCTGCATCGGCCCATAACGCTTTCGCCTGCTGGCACCACAGGAAGGCAAAGTCCCATGTCAGCTTTTCCTATAGAGGAAAATCTAAGCATACCCTCCTATTGTTCGCACTGACGTGTAGCTGTTTTGTTATTTAGCCGATGGAAAATAGAGCTTTTAACATAATGTGCGCACAAAGCGTCCCAGTGGAAGTTCGGATGACAGATCCAATAAACACAGCTTATCACTTGAAACATCAGGGAGTGTAAACACTAACTCACTGCAAGACTGAAAATATTGGCATCTTGCTTCTGTCTGAACAGAATCAACAACATCAGCATCAGTGACTGTATCCACCAGCAAACAAAAGGAAGTGGTCACCACCACATGGCAGAGTAGATCTTGGATTACAACTGTGACCGTCCCACTTGTCACTACTGATACAGGTAATTGTCTGTTCTTCATCATCCTCCAGTACCGATCCAACTTTGCCAAACTCTTCTTGCCAGTCCCTGAGAGTGTTTACGCTAATGTGGCCTGTTGGGAATGGCTTAATAAATGAGTGAAATGTATATTAAAACAAGAGTGATAAATGGACTTGAGCTAAACATGATCCTTCCTGAGGGAGACAGGAGTCATTTTTCATTTTGAATGACTAGACCTACTTCTCTGCCCAGGAGTATATCATTAGTACAAGATGTTTTCAATTTAGGGTCAGTAAATGTTGCTGTTACAGTGCAGAGTAAGTTTTCCATGGGATGAATACATCAGTTCCCAAGGAGTTTAAGTATTTTCCAAGTCTGGATAAATATGTAAAAAATAAGAGCATTTAAAAATATTTGTATTTCAGACATGTTGTTCTTGTATAGATCCATTTTTCAATCAGATAATCTCTACAAATGTCTGTCCTTCTATTCATCTATGCATATGTCAGTAAGTCCCTTTATTTATCTGTCTGCCCATCAGTGCATAAATTTACAACCTAAGGTTGGTAATATTTTCTGTATTTTTACAGAAAGCTTCTGTTTTTAAACTTTAATAAAGGAAAAAATGGACAGGGCCCCCCAGAAAGTGGAGCATTTAGGTATTTAGAAATGTGTAGAAATCCAGATCCATAAACGTCTTATGTCTTCTCTGTCTCACATAGACCAGACACGTTTGGGTGAGAACTACCCCAGCCATACGGAGATGGCTCTTGTTTACCAATCAGCTGCATGGATCCTTGCAGGACTCCTTTTGGCCATCATTATCTTTCTCATTGTGGCATTACTCATCAATAAGAAAAAGAAGTGGGTGCAGATGTCCTGCTACAGCGCACCAAAGAAGGTGAGTGATTATCCGCAAATTAATAGCCTGGTGACATGTGATGATTTTTGATTTGACTGGCTCTAACCAGTGAACAGTTTTTCAGAAACACAACTTGATTGCAGCTACATTTAATATGTAGTGTCAGCCAGGTCACACTAACAAAAATGCTCTTCAGTGTGGAAGCTACTACTGAGGAAAGGAGGTGGGAATATTACTTTGGTTCATTTAGGCTGCAATAGAACTAGAGAGCACAACCTAGCAGATAACAGGAAGGCTGAAAAAAGTACGACGACGTTCCCGTTTATCAATTTGAGCTTTTTAGCTGTTTGTTTTGGAGTATGCTGTTTTTGGAAATGTTGGCACTCATTTGAAAATCTCAGTAAGGGTTAGCTTTTTATAGAAAATTGCATCTTCTGTGTTGTCCTTTATTGTAGTTTTATTAAAGTTCTTAGAGAAAAATTGGAGTCACACAAAATCCAGTATGTACAGGTCGGAAATAGGACACAAAATTCTGATTGCTCCATCTTTAAGCAAAATATCTAACAAAGCAATGTTGCTGTTAAGTTGAACTTAATTTCTGACTTTTACTAAGAAGCATTTTCCCTGATTTCCCCATTCCTGGCACCAGCCAGTACTAAAACTGTCACAGCTTAAGAATAAATGCTTTGCTCTTTGCTTTCAGATAGCAAAAGGTCGTGCCACCCATAAACCTTTAAATGAGCCTATAATGTCAAAATATCAAGTTATCTCTTTTTCTATACCAAGCGAGCACCGGTGAATATAAATCATGATGCTGTCACTGCAGGTCTACCAAATAATGACCTTAATGCGTTGTTTTCCATCCTCCCCCTACCCCCCAAAACACACACACACAGACGGTCATCCTGAAGAAACATGTGAACAAGAATTCTGTCATCTATATGGAGCCCGCCAAGGAGAGTAAGTTTCAGAATATGAAGAGTGACTGCGGCATCATCCACTTCTCTCCAGAGATGAGCTCACCTCCCAGCACGGAGAAGATGACCATTCCCAGGGCCAAACTGAGCATGGGTAGTGACTGGACGCCACGCTAAAAAGAAATTTATAACAGCAACTGAGGCAAAAGAAATTCCCATACTGCTCAGTTTTTCCCACTTTTTCTTTTGTGTGAGAGATAAACTCAGCAAGAAGCATATGACCAATGCTGTCTTTTCATCATTCGCCGATCATCTTCCTAGTTTGGACGTCTGGTTGAGCGACAAACTTATAGGGCGATGGATAAGTGGATGTATTAAGAATGAAGCCAGTCTGGGTTGCAAGGAGGATCCAGAGAAACTCATCTGCCAGAATCAAACTCTTGTACTGTAAAACACTTGCTTCGTACTGTTTCATTTGAAACTGGAACTTTGCAGATGAAGGAGGAAGAGAAAAACTTTAGGACAGGGGTTTGGGCTGTGGCATAAAGGGAGCATTAAGAATTCTATCCCCCCCACAAAATGCAGCAGTGCATTGTGGATGTAACTATCGTTAGCAGGTCACATTCAAACCCCTGCATTAGAATGTGTGGTTTTCATTTTAGTTATTGTATATTTTTACAGGATTTGTATCATATGTGGTCTTGTTTCTGTTTTGTTTCTTACTTTAGAGCCATTTTAAAGTTATGTTTATACTATTTGGAACATTCCCACACACTTCACAAATAACAGCTTTGTCTAACGTCAAATGAGTGGAGCCATTCCTTTTTCAAAGAAAACTGGTTAAAGCAGCTGCAGTGCCTTGCTTAAGTATTCATATCCCTTGAACACATTTTGTCACATTACAATCTGAAAATTCTATGCATTTTACTAATACTTTCTGTGATTGACCAACACAAAGCATAAGGAATTCTGAAAGGAAAGGAAATGTGATTTTCAGAATGTTTTACAAATAAAAATCTGAAAGGTTTTGTAGAAAGACATCTTCCTGTAGTTACAGCTGCAAATCTTTTGGAGCATCACCAAATAAAGACTAAAATTTTTGACAATTGTATTTTGCAAAGCAGCTCTTACGCTATCAGACTGCATGGAGAGCTAATTGGATTCTCATCCCATTGCTGCTACCACTACTTCTCACCACACGGATCCATCATACATGAAATTTCACTTGGCCTAAAGATTACATTTCGGTCTCATGTGACCACAGCAACACTTTTCCATGTGCTTGCTGCATGATTCGTGAAGTTCACAACTACCATCTGTCCTGCCAAAAAAATTATCCACATAAATAGGCTCACTGAACCTATTTATTCTGTAAACAAGGTTAAATATACAAATACACCACACCTTTCAGAATTTTATTCATAAATAAAATGAAAATGATGTTTCCTTTTGCATCCAGTTGTTTTCTTTTTCTTGTTGGTCTAAGACATACAATCCAGAAGAAACTTTGAAATTTATGACTTCAGTTTGACTCAGTGTGAAAAAATTCAAGGGTATTAACTTTTCTGCAGACACTGGAGGTGAACTGAGTCTAAAACGTACCTTCCAGTCATCTTCTTTCAGCCAGAACTCTGTAACTAATTTGAAAGCTATTAGAGGTGAACCAGGTTGATTGATGTTCCTTCAAGTTGTGTCAGGTTATGACCAGCCAAGTTAAAAAAAACATAAATTGGCAAGGAATGTCCATAACACTTCTTTCACTTAATTGCGGCAGAGCTGCTGTTTATACATGTCAACAATTGCTTGGGATTATTTATAGAGCCTTAATTCTACAGCCTTAGTGGTTTTTTTTTTTACACACGTTACTTTGATTTTAACATTTCGCCAGTGTCAAGAAAAAAGTAGCATACACAAGGATAAAGAGTTTTGGATCATCCACTGTTTATATTCAGAGGAATAATGTGAAGTGTTGTCATTATAGGAGTTGAGAATGTGTAGGTGTTGATATGTAAAATTTCTGTGTTTTAAAGACACATCACTTTCTTCAGAGCCAGCGAGGAAGAACAAAAATATCACCGTTCAGAATTCCTGAAGGAATAAAAGCCCTAATCAGGAACTATTGAGGTACACAGAGATGTTGAACCACTAGAGGTGAAGGTTCTGGACCTGCTTGGGCCGCACAAAGGACAGATTCCGAGAAGCATTGCAAAACAGTCTAGAGTTTGGATCAGAGTTGCCTCTTCTTTGCCAATATCCCAATTCTGAAACAGTTCCAATGCCAAAATAGGTCAGAAACCAATTTATTCTGAAGTGTTTGCAGTACGTGTGTCTGTTTGAATAATGAGCTTTAAAACGAAGAAGCGGACCGTAAAAGCTTACACTTAAAAGCTCTGTCCTATGTGTAAAAACGTAAATTCGTAGATGTAAGAGAATCTTATTTATTTTTTCACATAGCTTTATTTATTAATACTAAAGTATAGTTTGAGATTTTTTTTCTTTATTGAAAATAGCTTTAAGTAGCTAAATATAATGTACATTGTAGACCATTTATCATTTCTCTTTGCTATATTCTCAACCTTATTTATTTCTGTGCTGCAAATCTTGTAAATATGTTTCTAGGTTAGAAACTGTAACATTTATGCTTTTTATTTTAAAAAATAAATGTGTGAACCGGAGAGGCTTGTGCTGATAAACTTGAATTTCCCAAACATCAGTGATGTCATTCAAGATGGTACTGGTTAGGGGTTTTGCTTCACTTGCATACCCATACACATCTGGTCCTAGACTTGTGCTGCAAATGGGAATTCTTCTTCTTTTAGTTCCCTTAGATCTGATTGCTTTTCAGTTGCAAATGGATTTAACAGAGATGGTGTTGTGGAGTGAGAGTGTTTGAGTATGAATGAAGAGGAAGAAGACCTCCTCTCTGGGCTGGTAAAATGCTGAATGAGATGACTCGAGGCGTGGACGTTTGGCTTATCCTCAACTAGCTTCTGGAAGTAAAAAATTAACCATCTCAGTGTCTTCAAGTAAACTTATTTACCAAATACATATATATATATATATATCCAGTGATATATA